>LTAE01014412.1:0-11463 GCA_001647135.1 Pontederia paniculata | reverse complement strand
TTCTGACTCACAGACAAAATATAATGAATAAAACATGAAAATCATGACTAAACCTATACTAAATGCCAAAAAATGATATGATATGGATGCGTGCAACATGTATATTTATGCTCGCATCAAGTATTTAGTAGTTTGGTCTACAAACACTTGGCAGATCAGAAGATCACCAAGTTTCTTAATTAGAGATGGGAATTTGAAAGAGGTTCAAATTTAGAATTGTGAACTTGCAGGTTAGCAGGCTTGTTTGACTTGCATATGTTTTTAGAGAGTAACATATGTTTAAGTACAAAAATGATAACTCCAATGGTTTGAGTAAACTCCTACAGCAAGTATATCTTTTAAACTGAATCTTATGCTCGTTTAAGCAATTGAGATTACTAAACTTTCAATCTTTTAGGTGTTTTCATTACAAGGAAGTTCAATGCATAATACTCTTTTTATTCCGAATCCATTAGCCTGGTTTGTCATCTGGGTTATGTACATGGTTGGTTAGTTATACTATTCCATGTATTACAATCCCATGGTTCTGAAACCATCTCTCTTGTGGATCAGACATGGTGTTATGGGCGGGAAAGCTGCAGGAATGGAAGTGGTTGCTGTGCCATCTTTCCGAAAACAAGTTGGCCTTTACTCTTCAGCTGATGAGGTTGTCAATTCTCTGCTTGATCTGCATCCCGAAAAGTGGTCCTTACCAGCTTTTGGAGACTGTACATCCTTGAAAAACTCTAATACGAGCTTGACAATGTGCATGAATTTCTTAAAAAGTATGCACGATTTTGTAGTTTTGTCTGATTGGATTTTTATTGATTGCTTACAGGGGTAGAAGGTACTTTACCAATAGAACCGACTTACATTGGGGGACCTGTTATTAAGGGATTTGGCCGAGGGTCAAAAGTTCTCGGGATACCTACAGGTTTGCCAGGATTTTACCAAATTGATGAAGATTACATAGTTTTAAAGTATGCTTAAGATTATCCAGCTCACATAGGCATCTCCAAATTATCTTAGTCTAGACAATATTATACAGATTCTTTAAGCAATGAAATATTTCTACTTCTCCAAATTCCAGAAAAACAAGGAGGCCAGAACATGAAAAGAACAAAATGAGATGGTGAAAAAGAGAAGAAACCAGTTATAACCATTAAGTCCATAAGTGTGGCTCAAGGACATTCTCTTTGCATGCTTGTATCATAGATTGTTATTCTATCTCTTTGTTAACAGAACAGAGTTATAGGAAGCAAATAAGGCTGCTATTGACATGCTGCATCTGGAACTTATTCAACTGTTCTGATTGAATAATATTTATCCATTGCACTTTACATTTCACAAACAATCAGAAACGTCTATTAGTTCTTGGAATTTCTATGTAAATGCTAACAAATCCGTGCTGCATTTGTTCTTCCTTTTGAAATTTTATTGATTTAGTTGATTATGCTAACAGTTATCACCTTTCGTGCAGCTAACTTACCTGCTGAAAACTTTTCCTCAATACTTTGCGACTATACTTCTGGTGTATACTTTGGCTGGGCTGGACTGTCAAACAGGGGTGTCTACAAAATGGTCATGAACATCGGCTGGAATCCCTTTTTCGATAACACTGAAAAAACAATCGTACGTATAGCCATTTATGATGGATGCTTTTAAAGCTAGTTTCATATTACTGACATGAATTCTGTCTCAAATAGGAACCATGGTTGCTTCACAATTTTGATGATAACTTCTATGGGGAAGAGTTGCGCCTTGTCATAGTCGGTTACATAAGGCCAGAGGTCATATGAATTTAAAATGGCTAAAGATCCTTTGAAGACGTTTGAATATAGCATCATCTGACATTTTCATTTGGATTGTGCAGGCAAACTTTCCTTCACTCGAGAGTTTGATAGCAAGAATTAGAGAGGATGGGAGAATAGCGGAGAGGGCCCTTGACCTTCCCATGTATTCGAGCTACAAACATTCACCATACCTGAAGAGCACTTTGCAGCTGAATAATTGTCTATCTTAAACGAGTCCTAGTTCATGATTGGAATCATGGATCAATCACCGACTATACTTCTCGGATGGAGGATCAGTGTTCAAATCCAACATGAGGCAATTGAGAAGTTTATGTTTCGTCCAGGTGATCAATATTTCAATCTATTCGTTGTATAAAATGAAAAAGTAGTCAGAGATCCATAGAAAAAGAGAATTCTCAATTCATGTGTACTAATAGGAAATAGCTCAAAGTATGATTTCATTAGCTACTGTTCACAGTTTCTTCTCTATTATTCTGACTATGAACCAGAAGAGACATAATTGCAAGATAAGTACATTTAGTGATATTTCTTTCTTCCAGAAGAATGGTCTGAGAATACAAAAAGGATAAACTATAATCCGTTATAGATGGAAACAAAATGCAAAGAAAGTCGGTCATTGTCCAAGGCTTTTGTTCAAAGTCGTGCATGACGTTCCCAGTCTTGTTTTTCTACAATGGGAGCTACATTCAGATATCACAAGCAATGTTTTGTAACTACGGTTATAATTACAATTAGAAGAAAAACATCAAGAACTAATTCAATTAGTCGTGAGATATAAAGAGATTGTAATTCCTGCAATACTTGTAAGTTGTAACAGTGAGTACTTCTCTATCCTTTCAGTATCCCAAGAGACCCCTAAGAACAGCCAACAGTTATACTCTCAGTCCTTCTCAATCATGGCCTCAAGCTTTCTTAATGAACATTTAATTTTCTTTTGTAAAAAACACTCACCCGAGGAACAGGTGTCGGCAACCCAAACACATCAAGGGCCTCCGAGTTGCATACAGAGAATTTAAAAATATGATAATGCATTGCTTGCTTACCCAAAGTGGCATCAAAGTCATTAAACAAAGATTATTGAGGGTGAGATTACATCGAAAGCAAGGATAAAGGGATACTTAGCTGGAACCAAGTGGTAAGTAGGCATTGGTCATTTTAACTAGATCGAGTAGGGATCACCCACTATATATTTTGAGCCATGTAGCCACATCACTCCATTTGTTTCCCTCTTCTTTGTGAGCACTGAGTAGGTGGAGTCAGTGCCCTAAAATTCCTACAACTCCATTAGTGCCCCCTTTAAGACACGTGGAAGGAAGCAAATACTAAGATGTTCATACTGCAGCAAAGAGATAGGACAATGTCGATTTAATTTTCTGCGTTGGTGAATAATTAAAATTTGTGAAAAAAATCACTTCCACGCTGTTAAAGGATGGAGTGTGTGGGATTGTTCCTTCCAATTCAAGATTTGAATCTACTTATGATCTCTTTGCTCGGTTTGGATCACTTTATCATAAGACTAACCATTTTATTGGTGGGGAGGCCTTAAGTTTGATTCTAAGCATAATTAGTGCTTATACTTCCAAGCTGCCTCCTTGTGCTGCAATATGGTAACCAGTAAAGCATAAATTTGCAAGATTTGAACTTGTGGGCCTTGTATCAAACCATTGCCATTAATGTTCCTAGAGCTAGCTAGGATTATGGAAATTTATCAAACATCCATGCATAGTCCAACAATATCTGTCTGAGAGCTTTCGTGTCAGTTCACTTAGAATTCTGTGAAGATTCAAGGATTAAATAATAGAGCTAGATGACCTTTTAAAGCCTTAATAGTTTGTCATACAGGCATGAAGCTTTCATGCATGGTCAGAAGATCTGAGCACATCTTGCGCAAGTGATCTTACATGAACATATATGGTCAATCACCTCAAAGGACGAATGTGATCTAACTGAAGCCTATGATTAGAAGGCATGAGCATATCAGATTCTTCTGATTTCTAACAGTTTGTGGGGAGAAAAAAAAGTGTTCATCCCGTTTGAACTTTAGAAGCTGTCATGCTATAAAAATGTTTAGATGAATCCATATTCTTCGATGATTTTAGATGAATCCATACGTCAACTATGATCATAATGGCAATGGTGATAGTAGAAAAGATTGATCTACACGTTACAAAGTTGTGCATGCCTTATAGTAGAGAAGATTGACCGTGGACAGTAGAAAGTAGGACTTCAAAATTCAGCTGGCTGCAATCTGCTAGCGTGGACAGATGTATGATGCTAATGACGATAAGTGAATTTTGGATAAGAAGATAAAGCTAAAAATTTGCAGCAGCTTTACCATTATTTGCTCTCCTTTTTTCTGATGGCTACAAGTTACACAGGAAAATGACACTTTTTTGGGTGCCTAATTGATCTTTTTGAACACGGATTGACTGAACCATACATCTTAATCATACCATTTGCCAGATGCAGCAAATTTTGATCAGCTCCATGTACCGCGTGGACCTTCTACGCGCTGTTTCTTTTATGGGTACACTTCTATTCTACGTGTTATTTTGAGATAGAGTAAACTTTTCAAGTTTGATCCAACTATAAATGACCAGTCTTGGTCAGCATGGTCACAACATGCTTTGGATTCAAATTGTAGGTATGTTATTGACCAGATTGCGACGTTCAAATTTTGATCATAGTTACACTCTGCAGTCACATGCAGTGCAAACCTGCCATTGCTTGGATAACTCAAGGTCACATCTCAAATTGCCCTCCTTGTTCCCTTTTCTGCATAATGGTTTATTCTTCCAATCTTGCATCAGTCAAAATTTCCTAACCACTGTAACTTTGCTTAATAAAAATCTACAGAATGTATCTATAGATATCTCAGTCAGCATTACCTTGACTAATAGTTTTTTTTCACTTTGAGTATGTGGCTGCAGAATGTCTGAATCAATGCTGTCGTACACCTGTTCATGACCCACAGTATTAATAAAAGAGAACAANCATGTTCTTGAGTGAAGCACAAGACATGGATGGGCAATTTGGATGGAGCGCTCAGGTCGATGTCTACTGGAGAAAGGGCCCTTGGACTTCCCAGGAGGACAAGATCCTTGTCGAGCATGTCAGCTTCCATGGCGAAGGAAGATGGAACTCAGTCTCCAGGCTCACAGGTAAATCACAAACTGAAAAGCCTTTGCATGATAACTTCAGAACAAGTCAGTAGAAGTTTTCATTGGATCGAACTGTTGTGGAACTTCTGGCGATGCTTTTGCATGTACTATGTGCCTTAATTTCATGCATGATGATTAAATTTCTAGGACTGAGGAGGAGTGGCAAGAGTTGCAGGCTCAGATGGGTGAACTACTTGAGACCAGACCTGAAGAGAGGGAAGATAACCCCAGAGGAAGAGAGCATTATTATTGAGCTGCATGCCGTGTGGGGAAACAGGTATATGTGATATGTAATTCATATTATATAAGAAGCAGTTAGCAACAATTTTACTCTCTCACCTGGAAAATTAGTACGTACGTATAGAACATAATAAAGAAGTACATATGTGCATGTAGGTGGTCCACCATTGCTCGAAACCTCCCAGGAAGGACAGACAATGAGATCAAGAACTACTGGAGAACACATTTTAAGAAGGACAAGCCATCCAAGAACGTCGAGAAGGCGAGGTCTCGGTTCCTGATGCAGAAGAAGGAGCAGCAGAGGCAGAAAGAGAAACAAAAGCAGCAGCAGCAGGATGAGGAGCAGAAACAGGAGCTGCAGCAACAGGAGTTGCAGCAGCAGCTAGACGCCATGAGCATGATGATGAACTATGTTGACGAAGTCACACTAGCGCAAGACCTCCAGGACATGGCAATGTACATGTGCCCCTTGACGTGCAGCTTGCACCAAGATGACTCCGGTGATGCACCCGCCGGCGACGGCTCGGCTCTCGACAGCTCATGGGGGAGCCTGTGGAACCTCGATTACGTGCATGATGGCTTTGATCAAGCTTACAATTTCTAGCTACTATAAGCATGTGTGACCGGTAATATACATAAAATGGCTCTAAGGAGCTTTTATATATATGATTAAGTGTGTTTTATGTTGGTGCCGAAGGAAGCACGTATGCAACAAACTTTTGAGTAGGTGATTGTAGCATCTTTAAATAATTAGGAGTTGCGCCTGCTTTATTATACCATGCACTCGCATGTTTGATCGTTTTCCATATGAATACTCATATGTTATATTTAAAAGAACCAATCCTGCAATAGTTAAGCACCAAAAGCCGTATATGTTACTTTTTCTTAATAAAAATTTGTATATGTTACTATGTCGACGTAATTTATTTTTTACCCGCTCTAAATTTCGATGTTCAAGTGTTAATAACTGATTCATAATCGGGACAAAAAGAAAAAATAGCGAATAATTAGAAGATGGAAAGGGGACAACATTTGAAAAGCTATATACTTATAAAAAAATTTCTTCTACTGAATGCATATATTAACTTATAATTAAAAAAATTGGGAGGGGTCAAGGCCCCATCCAAAACATGACTAGATTTAGAGTTTAGAATTTAAAATTTGAGATTCAATTTTACTAATTAATTATATTAATTAAACTTGATCAATGTAATTTTTTTCGGTTGTCACTCCAGTGTTCTGGAAGCGGCGCCGATTCCTCAATCCACGAGGCGCTAATAGTTATGCGCACTGGCCACGGGTTGGAGTCTCGGTGCATCATCGAGCACGACTAATCTGGTGTCGCCCCGGGTTGCGTGCCTGATTATGATAGGTGAGGCGGAATTTCATCAATGTACTTTGTATCTATTTTTCATGTGATTCCAATTAACGAATTATGACTAGTAAAGAATGAAGACAGGATTAAATTAAAATGGTAGGATCATGTACAAATAATATTATACGGTGTAAGCGGATGCATAATAAATAAAATGTGCTTCAGATCGCTTGTCATATATGCTAGCATATGGTTGGTAGTCGGTGCTTCTATAGTTCTATCTATGCAACTCTTGAAAAGGAGAAAATGAAAACGTATTGCTGGATCGACTGATGAACATTATTACCAAATCATCCCTTGACATTTTACAGAAAATTGAACAATTATCTCATCTAATTTGATCACACACGTACATTTGCAAATTACAATATGAGCTTTTGAATTAGATTATCGTTGATGTACTTATTTACTTCTCAATTTATTTTGTTCTTGTATCATGCGCCATTTCTTTAGATTGCTTATGCTCTATGCATAGAATGCAATTTCGTACCTTAAAAGGACGGGTCATTTTTAAGTTTAAACTGTGAAATTTTTCATGCGGATTAAGATTAAGAATTCAAATTCTAAACCTCTAGTTTCGGTAGTCAACTTATTTATCAACTAAATCAATCTTTGATTCGCTAATAAACTTCTCAAAGGTAATGCGTTTAATTTACTTAGTAATAGTCTAGTTAGTTAACTTTCGATGCATTATACTCATCTCCTTTCCCTTTTAATGGAAACTACAAGCCATGCACTTCAACAACTCATTCATTCATGCTGCCTCCACTTTATGAACTATTCATCCAGCATTATGTAGACCTATAGAAATTTTGGATTCTAAAATAAAGAGAATTGCATTACATGTAATATAATAGTTATTTAGTTCATCTAATTATCAGTCCATGTATATATGCCAATGATTAACAAAAAAAAGTATTTAAGAGTGCATAACACATAAATCAAATTTATCAATAATTTTAATTAAAAAAAAGTTCCAGACTGAATATTCTAAAACTACTGATAATTTTTATGTGCCACATTTTATAATAGAAATATTTAACCTAAAACTAAAGATACCGTTTCATGTGATTCTTTAACCTATAATTATTGATAATTTTTTATCTGCTACACATACGTTATGCTAAATCAGCACAATGTTCCTTTATATATCCCAAAAAGAAAAGACTAAGTCTAAGGATTTGTCCCTCACAAGTAGCATATTAGTTAGGAAGTTGAAAGCTTTACAGGCACATGAAAGATATTATGATAGTCATTCATTGTTGGAATAGATAAAATTGTGGGCAAGTTTGATAAAAGCAAAACGCCTTGAATTCATATGCACACAAAAAAAGATCGGGTGCTTTGTTTCTGCATTGCAAATTAAGTAGAATACAACATATCAAAGTAACAAATAAAACCTTCAGCGAGAACAGATAAACTAAAATTACTGATACAGAACAAAATTCACAGCACAAATCATCTCTAGTTTGTAATCAACAATTTCAAACCTGTTGAAGATTACAACTGTTATATCACAATATAATGGAAGCAAAATGCAAATTTGTAGCTCATCCACCATATAACAGGTTGCAAGCAGATATTCCGTACTGCCCAACATAATCGCAACCAGGAACCATCTGAATGTAAGATGTGATGTTAAAATCAAAATGAGTAAAAACAACCAGTTCACTTAATAGTATAAAGAAACTAGAAATCGTAAATCCAACTAAAGCTTACCTAGGAAGATTATAGGAAACAATCAAGTTATTTATCTTACGCATGGAAGTACAAAATTGTGAAGGGTGCTTTATTGAAATCAGTCAAATAACTACCCTGTCCATATAGCCAAGAAGTGATGATGCCCATCACTTGCGCTAATTCCATTGACCCACCTATCAGAAGCTTGACACCGAACTTGGAAGCAGTTGAAATGATCGAACCCTCATCCATTCTCCTTAGAGTGTGACATAGAATAAGAGCTGGTTTTCTACTCCATTTTGATTGCTAAATATAAGCTCTTGCAGTTTCAAACAGAGGTGTAATGAAATTGTAATTATAAGTAACATCAGTCCCTATGACGATATCAAAACCTCCACCAGTAGATAGACCCTTAATTGACTCAACGTCCTCCCTTTTTCCCCAAATTAACTTCTTTGTGACAACTTTGTCCAGTTTACTCTGCCTTAAGTTCGATAGCATATTATGTCTCAAGAGTTCAAGGGCTTCTGAATCTCCATCTGTAAAAAACCACAACTTCAGCAAATTGGACTGCTATCATTGAGCGGATACCAACAAATCCACAACCCAACTCTAGAACCCTTTTACCTGTGACAAGTTAAGGGTTTTCTGCTATTAAATTGCACATAAGTTGAGCATACTCCCATAACATAAGCCCTGAAGATTTACATGCTAAGTTGATGTTCTTTTAAGTGTCTTTACTCTAAAATCATATCTTCTCACATTGATTTCAATAGCCTATACACACAGAAAATGCCATAAGCTTAAAACACCAAAGACGATACAATAAAGATTCTTGCACTAAGATCATAAATGACTAAAATAAATGCAGGGGAAATTAAGGGACAGCCTATTTTGTATCATTGAATGAGGTTCTCTTTATAATTTTATACAAGACAATATAGATGTGCAAGCGCATGTATTAAACATTTATGACGTCAGTATAAAAGAAAAGAAGAACACTGAATGTAAATCCTGAATCTTTCCCAGAAACAGCCACAGCAGAGCCCTCTATAATAATTGGATGCTGAAAGAAGAATCATGAAGCATCAACTTAATCAAATACAACAAAAGAAGCATATAAGAAAATTGTGTATCTGAAGGCCTTGGCCTTATTTCTCGCAACAAGAAAATGTTTTCTGAGACATCATACGGCCAAAATATTTATTTATATTAATAAACTTTCGCGAGATAAATGAGTGTACAAGCAAGAACCAGTTACTCAGCGACATTTTTCCTACTTGAAATTTGATTGCTAAAGAAAAGGAAACTATTCACTAGTCTAAAAGTCTGAAAGAGTGCTCACCTCATCAACAGATGATGTCATTCCACACATACTGACAACACAGTCAGAAATGTCAATTTCGGTACCTGCATGTTCCTTATTAAGTAAACTGTCAGCATCAGAGCCATGTGAGTTTCTTGTTTGATTAACAACAGGTTTACTGGAAAAGACAGCTTGAATCCAACGCCTGGCAGACAATAGTAAATAAAGATGAATTAAAACAAGAAAAACATAAAAAAGAACTCCCAAGAAAGCAATTCATGCCTTGAAGCATTACAAGTAGAGTAGTAAGTACACTAATAAATATAATCTAAAACTATTTGAATCATTTTCCGAACCTTCAAAGAAAATTGAATAAAAACCACAAACTAGTATTTCAGATTTTCAACTTCGCATAGTCAGTAGCAGAAAAAACCATTTTCTTCACAATATATCCCAGCAGTATGCAAATTTAGTGGTATTTAAGCAATCTTTTTCTCAGTCCAAATTTTAAATATTGAAACTAGTTACATAGTGTAATATCATTTGGCAACCAAGTTCAATAAGATCCAGAACTATGAATGACGTGGGGGCTTTGTGGCACGTATGCATGCATTATTCCCCGAAAGGAGGCTAGCCTTGAACCCAAACCTTGAATACCCAGGCAACAGTGGGTTTCTTGGAAAGCACATTTTCCCTATTGACTTAACAATAATGGAAAAACTGGAATACTACCAGTTGTCAACTAAATGGATAAAAACAATACCTATTCATCAATAACTCCAGCGAACGATTCTCCACATGTTTATTGCAGATTAAAATTTTCTCAAAATCAAACCCATTTTCCGTGAATAATCGTGCTAAAAATCTTTCTGAAAAACAATATGCATGCTGTCCCGGAATGTTATCAGTAAGGAACTAGGACTATCAATAACATTAAAGTTATGAAAGTAACATTCAACCATAATAAGAGTTACAGCCAAGCAAGAAATAAATTACATATACAAAGAATGAATTGAAATACATGATGTCAAAATGGTAGAAGATAGTATCAGTAGTATGGTTGGTAACTCCAATTAAATAAGGTTCTTCATACCAGATAGTCCTCTATAGTATGTTTGGAGCTTAATGTTGAGACCATTCTCGATGACCGAAAAAAAAGCTTTGACAAGAATTATTCTTTTTTTCTTTCCAATCAGGCACCACAATTTCCAATATTTTGCCACGATATTTGATACCCATGTGCTTACTGTCTTACACATCTGGTGAACAGCTAGCAGCGCAAGAGATTATCCTTGAAAGTACTTGATAGCTTTCTAATAAATACTTAATGGAATGAACTGATTGCTGTAAGATTGAATGATCTTCAGAGAAGTTATGCTCTGTTGGAGTAAGTGCACGCAATGATCCAAGGGTCATGCATTGATGTGCATGCACATGCAATGACCCAAGGGTCATGCATTAACCATGAGAGACCAAATGACATGCAATGACCCAAGGGTCATGCATTAACCATGGGAGACCAAATGACATGTAATATCATAATACTCATGTCTTCTCCTCTCCCTCACTTTGCACTATAAAAGGGACCAAATGCTAGTTCATGTTGATAGATGACAAAAGAGCAAAAGTTTGTCTTTTGATATTGTTCCTTGTCTAAGGCATTTGAGTTGTGACATAGAGTTCTAAGTCCACGTGACTTAGTTCCCGACGACGAGGACAGGCTGACGTGCTGCTGGTGTTCGTGGAAGAATTCCTTCGACTCCAATATACTACGTTTTCGCTGCAAGAGGTATTTTGTATATCTCGTTTATAGTTGAATTGTATATATTATAATTCTTACAATTGGTATCAGAGCTAGAATAATTTTTCCCAACTTTTTCTGATTTTTTCCGATTTTCTCGGATTTTT
>LTAE01014410.1:0-11463 GCA_001647135.1 Pontederia paniculata | reverse complement strand
TTTATTTTTATTTTAAAAATCTGAGATATTACACTCTCTCTCTCTCTCTCTCTCTCTCTCTCTCTCTCTCTCTCTCTCTCCTTCTTTTCTCATAGCGTCACAAGATCATGAAAGAGGAAAGAAGGTTCGTCATGGAGGGAGAGCAAGGAGGAAGAAGAAGGCTCATCACACGAGAGGAGAAAGGAGAACGATTTAGGACATGAAAGTTCAACGTCAAATCAAGGTATGTAATTAGAATGATCAACTATAGGGTTTTTTATATGTGTATGATAGAGAATCAGACATATAGGGTTTTCATAAAGTATGATCAACTATAGGGTTTTCAAAGTAAATGGGAATCGAAAACAGACCACGTCCTTCACGAAACGGTCCGCGTTGCGGACAATCGTGTTTTCCATGCCGCTAGTCGTGTTCTCCGGTCAACACCAGGACAAAGGAAAAACAGACTACATCGCACTAGACACGGACCATATTCCTCGGATCATAAAAAACAACGACACCAAATCTGAGACATGGGTTATGTCAAAACCACATTCGCCCTTGGAAATGGACCAGGTTGATCTGAACGTGGACTGGATCACCTTGAATCGGTCATGCAAAAATTGAGCCACATATGCACAAAGTGGACTATGTCCTTTCACGACGTGGGTCGTGTCCTCTCACTTGGAACCCGAGAAAAATGGATCATGTTCGCCCTTAACGCGGATTGTGTTTTCCGTGAAATTGACAAATAGGGATCTTTTGATGTTTATTGATTTGTCCTTTTGTCTATAATGATGGTTGCATGAGTCATAACATAGAAAGGAGATTATTATATGCCTAAAAATTATTTATGTATTAAAAATAAATCTTGCATGTGATTGAATATATTTGTGATTGGTATGAATTGATTCTAAATGATTTTTTAATGGAGACATGGGGTATTATCAGTTCATTCGAGAGCTAAGGGTCTTTATGGGGATTGATGAGTTTCTTTTGAAGTTATAGTCATTTCCTTCGAAAGATAAGGATCCCTACGGGGATAGTCAGTTCCTTCAAGGACTACAATTTATGAGTTTTATTGAATCATGGAGAGAGACCACAAGGTCTAACTAGTCTTAATATTGTCGGGATCAAAACCAATAACCTTCATAACTAGTAAAGGCTGACTAAATATTATATTATTTAAGTAGTGTAAGACAATATGAATAAAAATGAATGAAGTGATCCAAAGTAAAATGTTAACTGGGCTTGAACATAGTGATAAAAAAATATGAAATCATAATAAGTGATGCAATTGATGTTCATGTCATTGGCGGACTAAGGATAATGATTAAACAAGGATATTAAGTTATTGTAAGAAAAGATAAAGTAATGAGAAGGCAAGGATGTAAAGTAAATGTATTGATGCTAAAGTTGATTTTTATTGTATCTTCACATATGGCTAATCATATTGAATTATTGCATTTTACATATTGAGCTTCATTACTCATGGAAGATTTTTTTTTTTTGCTTTTGATCCTGCAGGTTGAATAGATAGTGATGGCGCAACGAGTAGTGTGATGATGTTAAAATGACTTGCACATGACATAGATACTCATTATAGTTTAGATATTAGCTTTCACAATGATTTATTTATAATATTGATTAATAAATTGATCAAAGTCAAGTAAATTAAAATATAAATTCATAACGTATTCGAAAGTTGTATTCTGTCAATTGATATACTTTTGAAGGTGTTACATAATGTCTTTCTCCCTTTCTCTCTCTTCTATTATCAGGAAGTGTACGTGGGAGCAAGAGAAAGAAAAAGAAAACTTTATGGTGTCGTTTGATTCGGCAATAAATAGGAGAATAACTCCTTATTCTCATAATAAGGCCAAACACCCATAAGAATAAGAATATATTTATTCTTTTAATAACCACCTCGAAAATCGTGAAACTATCTATTTTAACTACATATTCTATTTCTTTTATTATTCTCAAAAGCAAGTTTATCTTCTATTTCACTCTTTTTTCTTTTTAACATATTTTCTTTTTTTTATTTTTATACACATGATATTATATTTATTTTAATCACCAATTATAAATATATTTATAACTAGACATTCAATTAATTTATACTGATAATGTGAATAATATTATATTATATAACATAATTAATTAATCAAATAAGGATTATTTATTATAGTACCATAAATAGTAAATAATTAAATTTTAAGTATAAATGAAATAAAAATGAAGATTTATTATTAAATATACATTATTTAATACATTTATTATTATTTTTTAATATGATATTATATAATGTCATTAATTAATTAATAAAAAATAATTAATTGCTATATTACCATAAATAATTAATAATTAATTCTTATTTATGATTAAGTTTATATTATTAATATATTTTAAAAGCTTATTCATATCAATCCAAACACAAGATAGAATAAAAATATAATTAATATTTAAAATATATACAAAAATATTTTATTCTCTTATATATTTTTTTCAAACTTAATTTCGAATAATAGAGGAAAGAACGAGAGAAAGAAAAAGAGAGATATTAATTATAAAAAAATGACAATAAATTATATTAATGGCAGATACAATTTCAAATCTAAAATTAATTTTATCATTTATTTTTTTTCTCGGCGTCACACCTTCGAAGAATCTCCAATTAATGTATAAAGATGCTTATGACATGCTAACAAAGCTTTTTTAAAAAATAAAAGAGACCATTCCTTTCATTAACTACTTTTCTACCTCACTTCCGAAGATTCTCCAATTAATGTATAAAGACGCTTATGACAGCCTAAGAAAACTTTTAAAAAAAAATAAAAAAACACTCCTTTCATTAATTACTTTTCTACCTCGTTCCAAGCATTCCATGTCCACATGCAGACGTGGGGAGCGACCATACAAGCCGACGAGTAGAAGATTTTAATCAAGGTTTATTGTAGAAAAATATAGGATTTAAATCTTTGTTTACTTTCTATGACATCATTTGTCTTCATGCATGATGTGCAGCATACTGCACCACGCTTAATATAATGATAAAAAAAACTTTTTATATCTTTATGGTATTTCAGATGTTTCAAAATTTTAAAATATCTAATTTATACATCATAATTTTTTTGTTGATGAATTATTTTACAGACATGTATTTAATAATATTTTTTATCAGGTCAAAAATGAATGCATTAGAATAAAAAAGATTATAAAATAATTTGTCCTTTCTATACTTATTTTATCTCGATCAGTATATTTTATATCTTTTTTTTTGTAAAGTACTAATTTCGTAATTAATAAGCATTTAAATATAACTAAATATGATTTAGTTTAAGAGTGTCTTGGAGGATTGAGAAAAAAGATTAATGAAAAAGATGATGAAAATTATCTCATTTTAATATTTTTTTTAAATAGAGATTAATAATTAATCTTCTTTTTCTTTTAGGTAAAAATTTTACTTTCATTTTCTTCCATTAGTAATTTATTTTCTCGTTTTCCTTCTATTATATCCGAACATATCCTAAGAAAACTCGACTTTTAATAAAAGAAAAAAATAGAGATACTTTCTAGCAAAGTAGGGAGCACTATATTATCTATCTTTTTAACCGTAAGATACTAAATTTGTGATGGATGTTAGATTTTCTCTCTACTAATTTTTTCTCTCGTTTAAATCTATCCACTATAAATTAAGCATTCTACAATTGAGGAGCTAATTAGCACGGTATTCCCTACTTAACTAAGGAACACTTTCATTAATTTTTTTTTAAAAGATATTATATTATAATTTTATAAAGCACGGTAAAAATATACAATAAGAACTTATTTATACAAAGTTATTGTTACAAGGAAGCCTTCTCTTATCCAAAAGATATAAAAAGTGTTGGTTAATTACTTATCTTACAAATGAAGAGGCCGGGTTTAATATTATATATATAGTACGACGGTAAATATCTTTTATATTTTTTTTATAAAATATAAATTGATTTATTTAAAGAGACCCACAAGAACCAAAAAATACAAATATTGAACAAACAGTTTCACCAATATTAATTGAATTAGACAGTCTGTTAATCCTTTGAATAATTATATAATTAACATATATAAAAAATAGACAAGCAAAATAACCTAAATTAACTCTATGATTGAAATGGGTGTCTCTCTTATTTACTCTCAAATTACAAGTTAAAACTAATAGGAGAACAAAGGCATCGTTTTAGATATGTACTCCTTTATTTTTATTTTATTAGATTAATAAGAGTGCTGCTTTTTTTTAATTTAAAAAAATTATTACCGGTTTCTAAACCATGGGCTGCTGACACAAATATAATTTATTTTGAAAAAAATATTGCACTGCGTAATTAAGTGCGCAATCTTGAATTTTCGTTTTAATGTATATATATGAAGAGAAAGAGGCGGATCGAGAGAGAATGACAAAGAGAACAATGGAGATAGTAGAGACTTGTGTGGTATGTCCGAGTGCAGAGACCCCAAAGCATAATATTTGGCTATCCAACTTGGACCTCATTTGGTCCGGCGAGCACACGCCTTTCCTCATCCTCTACCGGCACAAAGGCCAGGCGAACTTTTTCGAGGTGGAGATGCTGAAGTCGGGCATGGCCAAGACTTTGTGCACCTTCTACCACTTAGCCGGTCGGATGAGCGTGGACAAGGACGGACAGCATGAGATCAGGTGCACAGGGGAGGGCGTCCACTTCGTTGTGGCCCGCTGCATGTCGACGTTGGCCGACTTCGGGGAGTTCACGCCGTCGATGGAGTTGCGGCAGCTGTT
Organism: Pontederia paniculata; assembly: GCA_001647135.1. NCBI lineage: Eukaryota > Viridiplantae > Streptophyta > Magnoliopsida > Commelinales > Pontederiaceae > Pontederia > Pontederia paniculata. The sequence goes on along the minus strand of LTAE01014410.1, from coordinate 6,686 downwards.
CGTGCCCTCGCTCAGGGCCGGCAAAATAGCTGGCATCGTGCTTATGGTGCAGGTACTGTATATTTGATATATATCGTCTCATTTAGCTTTGGTTTGATCCCTATTAAAAATATAATATGTTTAATTTAGCATACCTTTTGATCCGTATCAAAAATATATGAGTTTGAATATTTAAGATACTTTGTAATATTTTATTTTAACATATCTCATACTAAAAAATAATTTCTTTCTTTAATTGTCTATCTGATAAATTCTAAATCAAAATTATATCAGTACACACATGAAAGGAATACTAAAAAAAGAAATATAAAATTTTTATTCTTTCTATCAATTTAATTTTTTTTAAAATTATTAGTAATATAAAATAAAATTGCATAACGAGATGGACGTGTTGAGTAGGTGACGTTCTTCAACTGCGGTGGCGTGTGCTTGGGCATTTGGACGGACCATCGAGCTGTCGACGGCCAATGCATGCATCAGTTTTACATTGCATGGGCAGAGAACACCAAAGGCGCCGAAGCCAAGGTGACGGCGCTGTCCCCGGGCCGCACTCTGCTCCGCGCAAGGTCGCCTCCGACCGTGAGTTGCGTGCACAGCCAGTGCCGCCGGCCAAAGGCCTCTCGCACCTCATCTTTATCTAACACCCCTCCGGAGGTCGCCGTCCTTAAGTTGTCCAAAGACCAACTCAAGTCGCTCAAGGATAATTGCCGGAACATAGCAAAAGACGGCTATCCCTCAACCTTCGTGGCCGTCTCGTCGTACGTGTGGCGCTGCTCCTGCAAGGCGCGCCAGCTCCAGGATCACGAAGAGACGCGACTGTACATCGCCGTGGACGCGCGCACCCGCCTGAATCCGCCCTTGCGGCACGGGTTCTTGGGCAACGCCGTCGTCAGGACATCAACTAGGGTGACGGTGGGAGACATCTTGTCGGACCCAATTTATGTCACCGCCGATAAGATCCGTGGCACCATCGCTCGTGTCGACGACGAGTACATAAGGTCGGTCGTCGACTGCTTGGAGTTGAACGGGAATTCAGGGTGCGCCGTAAACGGATCCTTCACGCGCTCAGCGAACGACCTCCTAGCGGTCACACTACAAGAAAAACAGCCATTTCTGACGGATTTTCTGACGGATTTTGACGAAAAATCGATCAGAAAAGGCCTTTCTGACGGAATTTCCGTCCAATTTAAACGGTCAGAAAAAAACTCGTTGGTAATAAATTTCTGACGGGTTTCGTACCCGTCAGAAATTTCTGACGGAATTTCTGAGGGGCGAAAAGCCCCTCAGAATTTCTGAGGGGCGTAAAGTCCCTCAGAAATTCTAAGGGGCTCAGAATTTCTGAGGGGCATTAAAGGGGCATTAGGCCCCTCAGAATTCCTGCAAGGCGCGCCAGCTCCAGGATCACGAAGAGACGCGACTGTACATCGCCGTGGACGCGCGCACCCGCCTGAATCCGCCCTTGCGGCACGGGTTCTTGGGCAACGCCGTCGTCAGGACATCAACTAGGGTGACGGTGGGAGACATCTTGTCGGACCCAATTTATGTCACCGCCGATAAGATCCGTGGCACCATCGCTCGTGTCGACGACGAGTACATAAGGTCGGTCGTCGACTGCTTGGAGTTGAACGGGAATTCCGGGTGTGCCGTAAACGGGTCCTTCACGCGCTCGGCGAACGACCTCCTGGCGGTCAGTTGGATGGGGCTATCGATGTCCGACGTCAACTTCGGGTGGGGGAACCCGGCGTTCACGCGGCGGGCGGAGTTGGCCTCGACTGGCCAAGTCTACTTCTTGCCCGACAGCAAAGGAGGGATCATAGTGATGGCAGCGCTGGAGCCGGAGAACATGGCCCGGTTAGAATCCTTCTTCTACAAGGACTTGGTTGCTCTCCAATGTTTACATGACTGCGTGCTATAAACCAGGCGTTAAGGTTGTAACAACCTTGTTGTTTACTGGGACGTCTTGCCGAAGTGTTACACGTTTATTTTGTGGGTTCGGAACAAGTGCTGTGAAGTTATAGAAGAAAGGATGTCTCTTGTACGTTGTATTGTAAGCATTTTTAATAAGTAATATGGGCGTGTCAATCCAATTATAACTTTTTTCCCTAAAAAGTATTAGATTTCCTTGCGCGGGATGATCCACAAGGTTGCTGATGCTCTCCTATGTATTATTATTCTTAATATTCGTTTTTTATTATGTTATTATATTTTATATTGAAATTTAATAAAATATATTATCTAATTAAGTAGATAACACTATTATCTTATTAATAGTAGTATATTAAATATATGATAAATTTAATAATTTATAATAAATTCTTTAAAAGAAAAAATATTTTAAATTCATCATAAATTTAATATTTTATGATAGACAAAATAGGTAGCAAATTTATTTTTTTTGTATTAATATGTTACTTATTTTATTTGTTTGGATCACATGCCATAAAAATGGAAGAAAATGGCAACGTGGTTAAAGAAATATGTTAAACCAGCCCAAAAGAAATATATTGTATCCTACAGATATTTAAAAAAAAAACTTGAAGGACTATTTATGAAAAGTAGGGGCAAAAAAAAGATATATGATCCAACATTAGATATTATGTGTACAAACTATCATGATTAATTATTGTTTAATTTGATATTTTTTTCGTCGAAATTGCTAACATTTTTTCACCATGATGCTCCCCCGAAATGGAATATGAGTACAGCCCAAGCTCCGAAAATTAAGCGCCAAGGCCGTCTTAAATTGGAAGTTCCAAGTTGGGAGTATATTGTTCTATAATTTGGATGAATTTAGGTGCCTTAAATTCACCGCACTAAACTGATAGAATTTTTCTGATTTTAATGAAAATTTAATTATTGGGTTTATTTCAAACAATACTTTGATATGACACAAAATAATTTTTAGATTGACATTTTATTTTTGCATAAGATTTTAAGTTGGTATCTTAAATTTATTTTGTAACTGATTGATATTCCAACTATATAATCAAAATTAATTTTCTTTACATATTATAGTATATTTTTTTATGTGGCAATCATATCATGTGTTTTAATGAATCATTTATTAATATCATAATTAAATCAACTAAAATATAAATTAGTATCTTCAACTTAAAAGGATTATCAATATAAAATAATAATAAATAATTGTCAAAAGTAATTATTTTTTATGTTAGAATGTTGATGTGGTTATCACAAAAAAATATTATTTGTGAAAAGAAATTAGTGGTTGACACATCACCAAAAAAATAATTACAATATATAAATGAGATCAATTGTGAAAAATTTGTATAGTTGAGGGAATGATTAGTTACAAAATAAAATTTTATAAAAATCTATTAGTAAATTATTAATTAAAGCACGTGATGTGGTTGCCGCATTAATAAAAATATATTATAATATACAAAGAGAAGATATTATATTTAATATATCTCAATAATAATCACATCATGTATTTTAATTAATAATTTATTAAATATTTTTTTGTAAAACTTTATTTGGTAACTAATCATTTCCTCAATTATACATTTTTTTCATAATTGATTTATTTATATATTATAATTACTTTTTGGCGATGTGACCATCACATCTAGGGATGGCAAAACTCTCCGAAATTCAGAGATCCCCGCGGGGAATTTCCAATCGGAGTTCCGACTTTGAAGAATTTTTTTTCAGTGGAAGCGGGGATGGGAAACTCCCCGCACCCCAATTCTAATTATAATTTGTGGGGAATATTGCTCTGATCCCGCGGAACTCCGATCCCGACACACATACACATATGTGTGTGTATGTATAACTTATTGAAATATGTTAAAATTAATTATATCAATATAACACTGTTTAAGTAGTATTTATAAGTATTTATTCATAAATATGAATTATAATTTAAATAAATATATGTATAATATGATTTTTTATAAATATGATTTTTTTGTTATTTTATTGTATATTTTATTTTCTACATAAATATTTTTTTGTAAAACTTTGAGGAATAAGAGTCTTCGCGGAGGTTCGTGGATCTGCGAGTACGGGAGTGGAGAATTTAATTCCTCCGCCACGGAAATTCTGGGTGGGGGTGGGTTGATGGAGTCGGGTTGTGGGACATTATCCCCCGCCCCGAATATATGCGGGTGTCATCCCTAATCACGTCATTTTCTTTCACAAATAATTTATTTTATGATAACTACATCAACCACACTCAAGAAAATCATTCAAAGTTAATATATATACATATATATATATATATATATATATATATATATATATATAAAGTTTATTTTCGACAATTATTTATTATTTTTTATATATGTAATTTTTTAAGTTGGAGGTATTAATTTATATTTTAGTTGATTTAGTTATGATCTTAAAAAATTATTTATTAAAAGTGGTTGCCACATCAATAAAATATATTGTAATATGTAGGAGGGACTAATTCTGAAATGATTATATAGTTGGAGTATCAATCACTTATAAAATAAAGTTAAAATATCAATTTGAGATCTTATGCAAAGATGGGGTATTAAATTTAAAAATTACTACACAAATAATACATAATGAATGTTTAAAAATAAATAATCCGGATAAACTTTTCATACAAGTGTTTTGAAACATATTACTCAACATGATTTATTCATTTTTGACGATATAATGATTATTTGGACCTGTTTCATAATTATTTATCATTGTTTTTTCGTATAATTTTTCGAGATGATCACTCAAGCTATTTTAATATGGTAATTGAATTTGTAAAACTTATGGAAATACTCTTTTCGTCATCATGTTGAGAATCATTTTTTTAAGAAGTTCTTTCTTTTCCACATCATCTTACAAGTAATAAAATAAAATTTTAATACTTTTAAAAATCTTAAAGAAAAACGTGTAGTTGTCGCCCTTGTTGGGCACGAGAAGGTGGCCCCGGCTGAATGCAGAGAAAGGGGGAAGGGCGGCGCCCCCTCCTCTCTCGAGGGATGCATTCCCAGGTCTGGTGAGACCAGATCATGAGCCACTACTCTCTGCATTTGGACAATACATACAACAAGGGGGGCATCAACCCCTTTTTTCCCTAACTTTCAAATTTTTAAAACTTTATAAAAATTATAAGATGACATAAAAAAGAGTTTTCTTAAGGTGATTGTCAATGAGGCATAGAGAGTAAGATCATCACATATGCATATTAATGGAGTAATTATCGATAATAAGTTAGTATAATCATTATGATAGATAATCATATAATTATAAAATAAAATTTAATGATTTTAATAAAATAAAATATAAATTTAGTTGATTGTATAAAAATTTCTTTTAAAAAATATGATCAAGTAAAAAAAATGCTCTTTCCTTCATTCTTCTTATATTATATTTTATAGTATCAATTCAGTACCAGTATTTGAGAAGCGATACAAACTTTTTAATCCACATGATGTTAATATTGTGTGCATTAATCACATATCGAAAACTCTACATATCAATAAACTCGACTAATACAATGCTCGACTCAAAATAAAATATTATAGGTGAGATCTTTGTCACATACATAATGAAGGAAAACAAAAAAATTGTGGCCTTTGTCTATGTTAATACATGTAGCGCTCCTAGAAGCACACTTCGTCACGTGACAGAATACCCTTCTGAAAACGTTACGAACTTACATCTTTGATTCAATATTTGATCAATTGTCTAGTCAACATAAAAAAGAGGTCATTGTGAAAGTCAATACTTAACTATAATCAAAATGTTCAAATCGTCACATTGCGAATATCATCACGCTATCATTGTGTCATCATCATCTACTTGCCTGCAGAATAAAAAATAGAAAAGAAACCCTCCTATGAGCAATAAAACTCAATAAGTAATAGTAATAATCAATAGAAAAATCATATATGTCGATAAAGCTAAGGATAATTCAATAAATTATCACGATAATCAATAATTTTATTTTTTTTCTTTTTATTATGTGATTTTAATTTAGGAATGGTTTTAGTTGCATCATGTGATGCACGATGATGTCAGAGTTTAGTATGTTCAAGACTATTAAATTCTTACTTGATCATTATTTTTTTTTCTATGGCTAGAACATTAGTTATACTAGGACATTCATGATGTACAATATTCAATATTCTCAAGCTCAATCTTAACTTAGAATATCATTCTTCTTTTCTAATTAGTTTGTCTTAAGTTCGTCAAACATTAAAATCAATAGGTGACTCTTTATTAGACGCAATGAAAATTCAAGTTGTCCTATCGTAGGCATGGCTAACTAGGCCATGAATTAGTCACTAGCACTACAACAAAAATTGGTTTTTGCATCAAAATATTTGGGAGGGTCTAAAGAACCCTCCCAAATGAGGCGGTCCAAGTCGACCGCCCCATTTGGGGCGGTCTAGACCCCCCCAAAATGGGGCGGTCTATTTGACAGCCCCAATAATGGGGCGGTCTAAGAGACCCCCCCAAATTAATTTTCAGATTTAATTTCTCTCCCCAAATCTTTCTTCTCTCTCCTCACAATTTTTCTCCCTCTCACATTTTCTCTTCCTTCACCTGCGGCGGCGACTTTCCTCTTCGGATCCGGCGGCGGTGGCTTTCCGGTGAGTTTCTTCTCCACTTTTCTCCTCCGGTGACGCACCTCCCTCTCTTTTCTTTTTTTTCCCTTCGCACGAACTAATCCTCGCCGGATCTACGCGAATCCG
>LTAE01014408.1:0-11464 GCA_001647135.1 Pontederia paniculata | reverse complement strand
AACTTTTGTATAGATATCGAAATGAGACGATTCTTGGATGTAAAGAAAGATAACAAAATTATCTCTAATTTATGTATTCATGTCTCAACCTAGATCTAAAGGGATCATAGTTAAATATCAACTTGAACTTCAGTGCATATAATTTGACTTTAAAACTTTTACACACTTGTCCCTATTCTAATATGTGCACATTATCTTTTTCAATATTTTCATAAGGTTTTCATCATCAAAACAATATAAGTATGACATTAAATCATAAAGTCATATTTTCAACAAGAAGGACTTAATGCTACTTTTTTATTCCATATTAAGACTATTCCTAGGAAAAGTGAAAGTCAAATGGACAAACCCATTGAAACTGTACAAGGTGTATCCTCATGGAACAGTGGAGCTAAAGAATGATTAATATTAAACTTTCAAAGTTAATGGTTATAAATTAAAATTGTACAAGTCTAGAAATGCAAATTTTGAGAAAGAAGTTTAGAATCTCTCTAGTACTCATATGACTGAAGTCTAAAACTCATTATAGTTATGTGTAGCATTAAACAATGGTGCTTCTTGAGAGGCAATTAAAATTTATTGTTAAACATTTTTCTTTTTCATTTCCATTCTTGTACAGATGGATCTTATAGAGTGAAGTTGAAGTCAATCCATGCCACAATATACAGGAAATAATTGGTTCATTTGCAAAAAACAAGGGACTGATGCGAAAATTATGATGGCATACACTAGCAAGTGTGCTAGTCACTTAATTCATAAAGTAAAGAATAAGTTTGTCGATCCCATAAGGACTATCTAATTGTTACTTTCTAATCTCAACTTGTTATGTGATAAATTAAAATAGTGTTAAGATAAATGTTATTAAACAAAAAAGATCAAAGAACTCAAAGATTAAGAAAGCATGATGATGATAAAATTTAAGTAAACTCTAGATGACACATCCGCTATATTCGAACTTAAATTGATAAAGTGAAGAATCCTTTATAACCCACCAATCTTTCAAGCTCAAGTTTATCTAGAGAACAAAAAACAAAGATTAATCATTTTATTTTTTTATCCTAACTAATTTATTAAACAAGGCGCTTTAAAATGAGTTCCTTCTCGAATGGAAGTTCTTTCGATTTCTTCCCAAGTAACTACACAACTTTAGGTTTTTTTTTGGAATCGCCCAAGTTATGGTATGCATGTAAGATAAAACCAAATCAAATGATAAACTCAAGCATGCATACCATCAAAAGTTCAAACAAATATTTAACTATGAAAATTATTCAACTCAGAGTTTAACTAGTATCCAACAATTAACTCAACAAAGATAACAAAACAATGAAAAAGAATTGCAAATCATATAAAAATATGAAAAAGGGAAAGCAAACGGAATTTAGATGAAGGAAGATCTTGTTGATATTATCTTGCAACTTCTTGTACCATAGAATCGATATCCACAATCTCTGAAGTGTTCTTCTTCTCTTATGTGTTGAGACCCTAATTTCTCTCTACACTAGTTTCGACGATTCTTTCCCAATTACCTTAGATCCCTTCTAATAGCTTTGTAGATTCCCCAGTTTAAAAATGAGTTTGCGCTGATTTGAAGCTAAATCAATCATCAATGACATGGCCCATAAGTAGCCTTTTGAAGCCATGAAATTAGCATGTATTGAGCTTATCATGGGTCCTTTAAGGCTTGTGAATATATATGATGAAAATCTACCCTTCTATGGTACTCATGAAGCTCTGTGGCACGTGAACACAATTTCTAATTTTCATGGCCTATGAAGCTCTTCACGCCCCATGAATCAATTTCACACCCCCATTAATATGATTTTATAGCCCCTTAAATCCATTTCACATGCCATTAATAGATTAGCCAAGTGACATATTTTTATCCCATTTTCTACTCCTAATCAATAAAAATAAAAACCTCGGATATATCATAATTCAAATAAAATATCATAAAATAAACAATAAAATGAATCAACACATGCAAATAATGCAACTAAATGGATGTAAAGTTATGCAAGAAATCATGCATCAAACTCTCCCAAACTCAAAATCTTACTTGTGCTCAAGTAAAGACTTAAGATAAGGCTCAAAAATCAAATGAATCTGCTCATAGCCCCCATCTCACTAACCAATAATTTCCTCCTACTACTCTTTTACACTATCATCGTTAAATTATCTAATCACTTTTCAAAGGATCTCAACTTCGTAGACTTTCTTAAACTTAAACATATTTAAACTTCTCCTATCCAACTATATAAAATACAAAATATGAAATATATAATCCATCTCATAGTAGGATTAATGCTGAAAAGACAAGTAACAAATGAGCTTAGTATATCATATGAAAATTTTCTTATGACACTTTTCTTTTCTTTTCTTCAAACGAGTTCTAGTATCTAAATAGGGTTGCACAAGGAAATTCATGTAGCGGATTTTCAACTAATGACTCTTATACTAGACGACCTTAGGGAAACAGATGTTAAGACGCCTCTTGAGTTTACTTACCCAAACATTCTCGGTTCTAAATTGGGAATTTCAAAGTAAGTAGCAATTCATGTACTCATCCGCTTCTCCAAATTGAACAAAGTGGTTCATAATCAATTAGCCTAGGTCACCAAGCAAATATTTCTATAAATCTAATCACTTGGACACAACCTGATTTCATATAAATCACTTGCATCTTTTTCAACTACCTTATTATTGTTTTTTATGATTTTTTTCAGATATTGCTCCTTTTATTTTTAATTATATTTTGAATCTTTTTTTTTCAAAGATACAAAAGCTCAAAAGTTACTTAATTTGTTCAATAAAAATGTTGTTATAATCAAGACTAAACAAAATTAAAAAAAACAAGATAAAAGAGAATTAATGATCTAAGAGTCATAGGTCTACTTAGCAACATTCTACATTTCTATACTATGGTGATAATCATTAAGATTTTAGTAATTGAATTTCAAAAATTGACAGTGTCTTAAAGTTAATACTAAAAAACATTTAAGATACAAGAGAAGAAAATTTTACACAATCTTTTTTTAATGTTGCATTTTTTATGGGTTTTATTTTATCGGTGCAATAAAAATAAACTAAGATAATAAATAAATAAATATGTTATGCAATGCAAGTTAGGTAAAGTAAACATGATGCAAGGTATGCATCTTCTTCCAAGCTTGAACTTCACACTGTCCTCAGTGTGAGCCAAACTCAAAGGGTATGAAAGAACTGATGAAATAAAAATAAAAGAGAAATAAAGATCTCACCCAAGTTTATAATTGTTATGAATGAGTTGAAGACAAAATATCGATGCGAATTTGTCAGAAGATTGAAAATTGTTCGCCAAGGATCCTATTAGTCATTAATGATGATGGTCATGCCTCATTATGTTGTTGGTATGCAGCTTATTGGGCTTTTGCTTTGTGAGCAACAAATTGTGATGATTTAAAAACTTGTGATTCATCCCTTGGGAGATCTTCAATGGACCTTATGATGAAAATCATGGTATGTAATCTAAGCCATGGACCTTGATTATAAAAGTTCATGAAATGATAGTTGTTATGCGTTGGTTTTGAGGTTCCATCATGATCGTTATCCCTCAAAGTGTTTTAGAATTGTTTGAATCTCCTTTCTTTACTTAGGACATGTGGTAAAACAACACTCGAAGAAATTACGAGAGAAAATACACCACCTAAAAGAAAATAAAACAACTAAAAGAAATTGACCTAAAGAATTGAAAAACCAATACTAAAAAATGGAAGAATTCGGTTGCATCCCATCAAGTGTCCTTATTTAACGTAGTAGACTCGATGCCTCTAGTGTATGTTCACTTCTACGGATAAAAGTCATCAAGATTCAAACGTAAGCTTATATGCACCAAATCATCTCCAATTTATGGTAATCTTCTCAAGTAAACTTAGCTTTCCTCTAGATTTCTCTTTTTGAATTTTCATTGATTTGAAGTTGGGATCTTTGATCGCTATTGTTCGGATGAGGTTGATGCTATCGATGTCAACGGTGTTGCTCTTGATGGTAATGTCGATGGTGGAATCCTCTTTTCATGTAGTGATAGTTGATTAGGAGATGATGCTAGGATGATTGTTGGAATATCCAAAGGGCGAGCTCCCCCTTTGGACTTGTCCATTCTCTATAACATGATCACTAGTCTTTTTCACATGCCACTAAGTAGTCCATGTCAATGGATAATAAGAGCTTTAGAGTTTCCATCGATTTTGAAAGAATTATGTTGACGACATGGACATACTAATGGATTCTTTGTGGTATCATCCTTTTGAGATCCATTTATTCGAAAAGATAAATTTTCAACTTGCTTCTCCAGTTCATGAATTTTGGTCAGGATTTGATAACATTTGTGTTGAATTTCTATTGGCTGGGGAGATCATCAGGGACTTTGATGTGATATTATAGTTGGGTCAATTGAGCCTTCAAATTGTGGTTACTTGCAAAGTAAACTTTATTTCTATTTTGATATGAATTAATCAAATATTTCTTCCAACTTGAACCTTGACTTCATTGAGATTCGATGTGTTGCTTCATTTTTTAATTTGATTCTCCATTATTTGAATGCATTTTTCTTGCATGAAGAATTTTTTCATTGGTATGCCTCTCATATGTCTTAACATGGCAAGTGGGTCTATCGAAATGTCTTCTTCTTGAGATTGACTAGATGACTTGTTAGTATATTAATGCCAACTTGGATTATTTTTTATATATGTTCTTATTGATTGCTTGATGATGCTTATACTGCTCGCATCTTCTTGAATTCCATCATTTTTTTAGTTTTGTTTTCTTTTCAATTTGCTTCTTTGATGGTCGATTGGATATTCCTTGTTGCTTTGTTATTAAGGAAGACTTGTTGATCAAGTGGCATATAAAAGATATATCTTGAAAACTAACACAACATTAAAAAGAACGTGAAAGTGTTTACAATAAAATACCTCATGTGATAGAAAGCAGAAAAATAAAAACTCTCACTTTAACAAATATAATTAGAAAAGAAGTCTAGAATTAGTCCCTAGCGACAATGCAAAAAATTTGATGCAAAAATTATGATAAGATAGGCTAGCAAGTGCACTAGTCACTCAAGTCATAAAGTGAAGAGTACAATTGTGATCCCACAAGGACTATGTAATTCATACTCTTTAATCCCAATTTTTTATGTGAGAAAATAAAATGGTGTTGAGATAAAAACTACTAAACAAAATTGATCAAAGAACTCAACAATTAAGAAAGTATGATGATGATAAAGTCACAGTAAACCTAGATGACACACCTAGTATCTTTGAACAATTGTACTTAAATTGACAAACCGTAGGATACTCAAAATATAACCAACCTATATTGAAGCTAATATTCAAGCTTGAGTTAACTATCTTGAAAATAAAAAGAAACAAAGATTAATCCTTTCATTTTTTAATCCTAAACAAATTATTAAGCAAGGCACTTTCAAATGGATTCCCTCTCAAATTGGAGGTCCTTCATTTCTTCCTAGGTGATTATGTGACTTTAGAATTCTTTCGAATAATCCAAGTTATAGTATACATGCAAGATAAAAAATAACCCGAATCAAATAGTAAACTCAAGCATGCATACTATCAAAAATTCAAATAAACATTTAATTGAAACTTATTAAACTAATAATGGAGTTCAATTAGTTTCTCCAACAATTAACTCCTTATATATATATATATATATATATATATATATATATAGAGAGAGAGAGAGAGAGAGAGAGTCCCCTAGGGTTTAGAAATGAGTTTAAGTTAGTTTGGAGCTAAATCCCCGATCAAAATCATAAAAAAAACAACCGATTTCACAGCCCATAAATAGTCTTTCACGATTGTCAAATTAGCATATATCGAATTTATCATGGGTCCTTCAAGGTCTGTGAATAATTCTTCACAACCCATGAACATATCTGATGAAAATCTGTTGTTTTGTAGCTCCCGTGAATGTGATTTTTTATCTTTTTTTTCATAGCTTGTGATTCTCTTCACGTCATGTGAATTGATGAACTGCTAGCAGATCCTTACTCAACACTGTTCACGAAGCTTCTCGACTGAAGACAAGAAGATGAGGTCCCACCTACAACACCCTACTTAGTAGAAAGTTTGGACCCAGGAGAACTGCTAAACTCTTCAAGTACTAAGAGGGCACTTCAAGAGGCAGTTAAGAAAGATGTCAAGACTTATCTCATGGGGTCTACCGAAGATCCATCAGAAGAGCTCCAACTTCAACCCCCACCTGACTGATCATAGATGAAAGAAGTCCAGCCAGAGACTTTAAACATGGCGCTTTTTGGGAGGCAACTCAGAGTCTTTATTTAACTCAATTTTGTTTTTGCAGGAATAAAGTAACCAACTTGTTCAGTTCGACCCAACCTATTCAAAGTTTGAGGGTTAACCAGAGCACCTAGGGGTGACACCCAAATCCTCATGCGACCTCAATCCGGAACCTTTTTCTTGGTCAACAACCCACATTCTCCTACGGCCAATCTAGCCCATCTAACAGAGGGCGTCACTCAGGAGGTTTGAACAACAGCTGGGAGTAGCAACTTCAGCTCCCAGCACTCCACCCCCCAACATTTGAACCCCAGCAGCCTCTCCATCTTGAATCAATATTGGGATAGTGTTGGATTTAGGTTTGAGGGAGACAATGGTATGATCTATACTCCTTAACTTTTGTACCATTTGTATATATTGTGGGCATTATTACCATCTTCATGTACACTCTTTGCCCTTGAAAATTTGCTACAACATGCATATAGCTATTGAACTTTACCCTGTGACCTGAAATTGTCTATTTGCTTGTCCCAAGCTAATTTTTGCTTGCATTAAACTCAAAATTAGAGAGCATTATGAACATGTTTTCAGAACTCACAACTTGGGACCTTTCAGATTCTTGAGCACCTATAAATTAAAATTCTTGAAATTTAACTTGGCTCTGAATAAGGATCAAAACCTAGGCAACTTGTCAAAAAAAAATCTTTTGAAATAGTCCTGGTCTTATGTTTGGAAGTTTAACCTCTATCCCCCTGGATCTGAAACTTACTGGAAAAAAAAAGCCCTGAGAAAAAAAATAAAATAAAAAATAAGTTTACCTCCAACCTACTTGTGTTATTGACCTAAGCCTGAAAGGTTGTACCTACTCTGCTTATCTCTACCCAGAGATTCGAGTATGTGATGAACTTCACACCCTGGGCTGCCCCACCAGAGTCGAGGAAGAAATGTGTGGGATAGTGTTGTGGGGAACCCAAACTTGACTACTCCTTTGTCTAGGACATGGGTATTGCACTGCACCTTCAACACCCAAGCTAAGTATTCNGAGGTTTTAACCGGATTCCATGATTTCAGCGATTTGAACATTTGAAATTTGAAAATCCTTCTCTTTTTGTTATAGCTGAAGAATCAGGGGAACTTCCATAATTGCCCTTGGATTTTGCGGAGGTTAGCCCCCGGATATTGCGGAGCTTACTCCTCACTTGATCGAGATTTTGGAGATTTTGGGGATTTCAAATTACTTTGACCTCCAGATTTTGGGGAATCAATAGAGGGGATCTGAGGATGACACGGGGGAGGATATAAGGAAGAAGAAGAAGACGTGCGCAGGGGAGAGGACGGATGACTGGAACTTTATTTTATTTTGCATTGAGCTTTACTTTTGGAAAAACACTATGTTGGCTAGAGACCATTTTGCTTATGTAATTTCTTTACTTAGGATGTCCGGCTACACTCCTATCGCCGGGATCCTGGGGGATACTTTGTTTCACCCTATTTGCTCTAAAATGCTTTGAACTTTCTCTTTTCTATCGTCCACTTAATCTCGTGTACTGAATTGTGTTGATAGATTGTGTTTTATATTTCTTTGTTATTCGTTAGGTTCTTCCCAAGTGCGCATTGTTCGGAAGGGCCTTATAGTGTTGCCACATTCATACAATGAGCCGAGAGGTTAATGATGAAGTTTTGGAGAACCTTAGTCCAGGTTATGCCTTCTGAGTAAGGGGATAGGTGAGAGTTTACCCCTACATCTGGAGCTTGACCCGGAGCGAGTAACGATATCTTGAATTTGACTTATAGATTTAGATAGAGAAGGGAACCAAGTTACCTTGACCTTGAGAGATGCTTGATAGGTAGCTTGGGGAACAATTCTCTTAGTCGGCCCCGTGAGCATGCACCACTAGAGTGGGGACTTACTGATTAGGTGATCAGGTTACCGCTTCGAGAGCAGGGTAATGCTTCGACCTGAGAAACTCTCTAACTGAACTTTTCGGTCCCCGTTGGAAAAGAGGTCAGTGCACGCTGAGAGGCAGTATCCCTTTGGAACTTGGGTGTCAAGATTTATATTTTTTTATCGAGATTTAAGATGGTGAGCTCTCCTCCTAGAGAGAGAGTGTGACTATAGCCAGATTACATTTGCTCAAGCCTTAAGCCCCCACCGCGAGAGCGGAAAGGTGAAAGGTAGAACAATCACCGCGATAGCGGAGTTTCCTTGACCCATGGTGTGGGGGCCTGTGCGACTTCATATATTTTCACGTCAAAGAATAGATGGGTGTGGTTCAGAGGTGAACCCAGGGTTCTGGTATCCTCTCCTCACTTGAATTATCTTTCTTTTAGTTTCGGCATTCTCTATTTTAAAAACCCAAAAATATTATTTATGTTGATTACCCCTCACCTATTTCGGTTAGGGCTTGGACCTCTAGTGTCAAGCCCCAACCGCGAGAACTTGATTGAGAAAAAGTGGTAATAGAAGCGTGAAAACGAAGTTTCCCTGTGGATCGATACCTGAAGTACTCGACGATTGTCGTATACTTGCGGTGATAGGAGTGTGCTAGGTTTACAAATATTAAATTTGAAGTGAAGACAATCTTTTAAAGAAGATTGACTCTGGTTTTACTCCCTAACACGTGGTCATTTTCTATTCTACTCCACACTTCGCATCTGTGAGCTATGGGTTGTAGGGCCCTTGCTACTGGTAGGTAGTCATGGCTATGGTCTAGTCAGAGTCATTCTCGGCCACCCGTAACCTAATGTCATAGTGGTTACCTAATCAAATAGTGTTTTAATATATCAATGGATTTCTAATTACTTCTAGTAACATTTGCATCTCCTAACATCACAAATCCTAGATTTAACAATTGCAAATGCTTGATCGAACAATTGATAAACCCTAGATTTCAATGTCCACGATAAACATTAGGGTTCCACTATAATCATGATTATTAACAAATAACATGTGTGCATACAAGTTAGCATGAACCCTTAGGTTTTCATGTTTTGACTACAATCAATCTTATCCATATAAATAACAATATCATCCATAATTCAATCAAACAAATATAAGTATAAACTATCAATCTATTGCCCTTCTTCCTATTTCATGTACAAGAACTATGAATTCTTAATGAAATTCCATCGATTCTTACGAGAAATACATGCCATATCGTATTTGGAAGGAGAAGTGAATCCCTCTACATACCTTATGATGTTTGAGTTAAAAAAATTCTCCTCTTCTCTTTTAATCCTTGTTTCTACTATTCCTTAATTAGAAGCTTCTAGATCTTATTCTCCTTATTGTAACAACCTCCTTCGAATCCTTTAAGTTCTTCTTGAAGAGTTAGAACCATGTGAGAGATATAGAGCTCTGAATCCTAACATTTGGGATAAGATGGAGGCCAAGAGAGAGAAGAAAGGTGAGGAAATGAGAAAACTATGAAGGATTTAAGAGTTTTACTATAGGGTTTAGTGGGATTTTTCGGCTCCAATTGGGTTTATAGTGTAGTGGGTCATTTGCCTATTTTATTAATTTTTTTTAGTTATTACATAAGATAACTCCTAGCAGTATTGTTCAGAATTAATCAATTATATTAAGCATAGAACAATAGCTCTTGAATAACTAAGATGAACACATTAAGACAATATATTCAAACTATTTTTGTTATATGACTTCTTAAAAATTAACAATGTAGTGAATGAACATCTTACTCTCATTGCAAACAACTATTGTGGAAATAGTTTGTTCTCTTAGTCTCAAATGTTGCCCATCTCAACAAGAAAAGAATTACATATTCAAAGATGATACAACTGCTTCTCAATCAATTGTGAGCATTAAAGTGAGCAAAAAGTTAAACACAATGTATGGTATTAGCATGAATACATTAATTAATAGGAATAAACAAATTTCATTTAGAATCAATAAGGATAACCATGTCTATGAAACGGAAATATAATGCTATATAATTGAATGTGTGGAGAAAATTTCGAGTGTTAAGAGCAAAAGAGAAGGAAACTTGGACTGACAAGTTTAAATTGAATTTATCTTGTTCAATATTTCATCTAGTTCAACTAAATCACTTTTATCCATCTTCTCTTTTTTCTAGTGTTTATCTTTTGTTCTTTTCCACCTTGTGAACTCCATGACAACAATAGTAACAACAAAAAATCAGCTTTAAGAGTTGATCTTTACTGCAATTTCTTACGCCAAATTGCAGAAGTGAGAACTAAGGACTCCTTTCCTAGTTCTTTTATCAGAATGTGGATATGACAATGTTGTTGAAGATCATAAATAAATTAGAGTAAATTATATATCAGAAATTTATACTCCCCTCTCCAACCATTCATGCTATAGTTGGTGACATTTTTTGCATCCTTGGAGCTCCTCATGTAATCAAACTTCTTTGGAATGGGTCCTCTGTGAGGACTACTGCTGAAATCTCTTGGATCACTTCGTCTTCATGGCTTGAGACCTCATGAATAGTGTCATAGGAGGGATACTTCATTGCTTGATCCAAGTTGAATTCTATCTTTTCTTCCCCAACCTGAAAAGATAGCGTTCTGCTTCTGACATTGATGATGGCTCTAGCTATAGCCAGGAAGGGACTTCCTAGGATCAAGGGTGTGTTCAGGTCTTCCTCCATGTCTAAGACCACGAAATCTGCAGGGATGTAGAACTTTTCGACCTTGATGGAGATATCTTCCAAGATGCCTTGGGGGTACTTCGCGGACCTGTTGGCAAGCTGCAAAGTCATGTTAGTAGGCTTTAAATCTCCAACGTTGAGTTTTCTGCAGAGAGATTGTAGGATCTGGATGGCACCAAGAGGGGAGGTGAATTGGTGTATAAAAAATTCTTACTCTCTTTTACTTAACCTTGATGAGTTATGTTATATTAGCGGAAGCTTGCACAAGCAAATATAAACAAAGCGAGAGAAGAGAGTAGAGTAGGAGCAAACAAGAACACAAACACAAGGTTTGTTGACGACGTTCGGCCGAACTCCTAGCCTACGTCCCCGCTCCGGTCTTCTCGCACTGAGATCTCCGGAGATAACTACTTCCTTCTTCAAGGGCGTAGGCTCCCTTACAACTTCTCCTTTCTTGCACGAGAACAAGGAGGCAACCTCTTACAGAATCACTCAAGAACTCTTAGACCCTTTTATGCTGGATTCCTCACTCGAATCACA
>LTAE01014405.1:0-11466 GCA_001647135.1 Pontederia paniculata | reverse complement strand
ATATATATATATATATATATATATATATATATAGGCAATATGTGCATTCCATGTGATCATGTACACATAAAAATATGTTAGACTCACAAAAAATATTTCATCTAAAAATAAAATATAAATTTCATATATTTTTATGTGTTTGTTATCATACTAAATATATTTAATTATTATATACGTGTTAATAATTTTCATATATATATATATATATATATATATATATATATCACAATGATTCTTACATATGTATGCAAAGATTAGGAACAGCTTGTCCTTGTTGAAGGCAGCTATGCAACGTTTGATGCCAACATGGAACAACTCATCATTTTATCCCTAGGCATGTACTTGTTCTACTACCTGTTTGTCAAGCCACCCAAAATAAATGATGTTCAGGGGCCCAAAGTACCCTGGACTTGCCATATTTCTTGTCATCAATCCAACAAGAGCATGACAAGGAAATGCTTCAAGAATAATTTATTCCCCCTCCCCACAAGGACCAATTATTAACATCCAATTGGGTGAGGGGGTTCTCATAGTTGTGCATGAAATTAATTCCTCATTACCTTATTCTTTGAGAACCTTTTAAACATCCATATATAATCAAATAAAACTAGTTAGTTACTAAATCATTTCCAATAAATGATTCAAGTGATCACTAAGGTTCTATTTAAATTTAGAATAGAGAGTAAAATACATAATTGTTCTTAAAATTTTGTCAAACACCTCTTAAAATATGATTAACTTAGTTAACATTTCAATTTTTTAAAATCATCTCAAAATTCGTTAAATCACTATTTATATTCCACCAAATTAAAGTAAATTTATTCCTAAGAAATTCAGAAACACAATTAAAATTGAAATATGTTCAATTGTTAAAATACAAGTGAATATATTATATGTCTATTCTTTTATTTGTATTCTCGATTCAAACAGCTCCTAAGATTACTTTGAAATAGAATAAACTAATACCACTAAAAAATATTAATGTTAAAATATAACTCATTTTAAAATATATTTCCTACTTTTTGTTTCAAACAATGGGGCTTATGAATTCCCTTTATTATGATGGTTTACCACTTTAATATATCATTCATTTTTCTATGTTGAATTGTTTTGTTCATTAATTGTTGACAGTTGACACGCTTTAGAAACAAAAGGGCAGCCGACACTCTTTGTGAGATTATAATAATTACTCGCTACCGAACCATATTAGGAAAAAAAATTAAACGACTACATATATACACATGATGATGAGGGAGTAGCTCCTCCATCAATTAATGCAAGTCAATTAATATATATGTGTGCATGATAGTAAAATATAATAAAATGAATAAATGGTGGTTAAAACGTTCGAATCTTGACGGATGGATAAAGACGTCTCGTTCAATCTGAAATCGATAGCTAGTCTATCAATACATATTGCATACGTTCACTTCTCACCTTCCCAATCCATGCATTTAATTATACTCGATATTATTTTCCCCAAAAAATAAACATGATATAAATTGTAAAATAATATGTAATAGACTATTAAATTTGTATCTTTCATGTTATCGTGAAATTGACTCAAATCTCATAATCCTCTTAATAAGAAATCGATTCAATTTTAAATAATTATTAGAATACCCATTCATTATAATAAAGCCATTTTAGCGTGGAATTATTATGCATAATTCATTCTAGGTCAATATCAGTTTTTGTCGGCTATTATTGTAACTCCCCAAAAATTTCCAAATATCCCAACAACCAAATTCAAATTCGAATCCTTTCAGATTTTATCTCCTCCAAATATATTCTCATAATTAAAAAATAAAAATCAGAATCCTGATTATTTTAAAATTAGAAATTTATTGATTGTCCAAAAATTTGGACTCTTGGATTATAAATAAATCCCTGCGGGTTGAACCACAGATTTTTTTTATTCAGAAGATTGTGGTCGGCCCTAGGTAAGAGGATTTTTCCCCTCTCCCCCATGTTCATTCTTCTTCTTCTTTTTCTTTCTCTCATCCCATGGATTTTATTCGGCTTAGGAGAGAAAGATCCTTCATCTCAATAGAAGAAACAACAGAGAGAGACGTCGGAGAGACGTTCCCGAAAGCTTAGGATGAACCTTAAGGTATGTTCCCAGGTGGATTCCTAGTACATAAAGTATAGTAGTTTAGATCTGCATGTTTTCCTGAATTTTCTCCTAGTTTTTCCTAGAAGTATTGCGTTGATAATTGAGATTTAGATAGGGGAATTCTTACGCATAAAACGAAAGTAAACATATCTAAAAATCGTGAAAAGAACGTCCCGAAATTCGACGAAAACGCACGGCGGCCATGTCTGGAGAGGACGACGAAAATGGCTCGCGTGGGTATAACGCAAATCGTGTTACCTAATTGGTGTGGGCGTTCGAACCGAACAGCCAGATCGGGCAGGTGACCAATCACGCCAGACGGCGTGGTGCGGACGTCCGAATATGTCAGACGGTCCAGTGTAGACGATCGAACATGTCAGGCGGCGTGGTGCGGGCGTCCGAATATGTCAGACGGTCCGGTGTGGACGACCGAACACGCCAGACGGCGTGATGCGGGCGTCCGAATATGTCAGACGGTCTGGTATGGATGTCCAAATTCGCCAGGCAGCGCAGTGCGGGCGACCGATCACGCCAAGCGGCATGGTGCGGGCGACCGAGCACTCCAGGCGATGCGATGCGGGCGACCGAGCACTCCAGATGATACGGTGCCGGCGTTCGAATATTCTAGATGATGCGGTGTGGGTGTCCGACATTTCATACGATGCGATGTGGGCGACCGATGTACTCCAGATGATGCGGTGCGGACGTCCGACATTCCAGACGATGCGGTAGGGGCATCCGAACACTCCAGGCGATGCGGTGCGGGCGTCCGAACACTCCAGGCGATGCGGTGCGGGCGACCGAGTATCCCAGATGATGCGATGTGGGGCGACCGATGTACTCAAGATGATGCGATGCAGGCGTCCGACATTCCAGACAATGCGGTGCGGGCGTCCGAATACTCCAGGCGATGCGGTGCGGGCGACCGAGCACCCTAGATGACCGGTGCGAGCGACCAATGTACTCCAGGAGATGCGGTGCGGGCGACCGAACACCCCAGGCAATACGGAGCAGGCGACCGAACAGGCCAGACAGCGCGGTATGCAGTAGAGAGCACGATACTCGATTGAACACGGGCCGTATTCTAACCACACGGCCCGGGGTCCAGACTCAATAGCACAATTGAATCCTTGATTTAATACTTAAGGACCTTATTGTGGTAAGGGTGCAAGATTAATAACACAAGTAGAACGCCGACCATTGTTTAGGAGCCGCCAGAGTTAATATATAGAGCAGGTAGTGTGGCTGCTACCTGGTTCCTGTTGTTCAGCCTGCTTCTGCTGTTCAATAAAGAGGATTCACGTGCATCCTCTCCTTTTTTGGTATTGGTCGTGGTAGTGCACCACTATTGACAGTCGGCGTACATGGAAGACTCATGAGCGATTGATTAATTTATTCTAAAGTCACCTGAACACATTAATGAGATAAGATCCAAGATTGCTAAAGAAATTCATATTAAAGTACTTACATTAACACAGGGTTTCATGTATCTTGTTCATATCCTGATGTTGTTCCAGAATATGTTGATCATATCTATGTTCTGATGTTGTTCCAGAACATTACATATAATCTTGATGCTGTTCCAGGATGTGTTAATCCTATTTATGTTCTGATGTTGTTCCAGAACATTATATATAACTCTGATGTTGTTCCAGGATGTGTTGATCCTATATATGTTCTGATGTTGTTCCAGAACATTACATATAATCATGATGCTGTTCCAGGATGTGTTGATCTCATCTATGTTCTGATGTTGTTCCAGAACATGATATATAATCCTGATGCTGTTTCAGGACATTCCTTGAGGTTGTTCCAGGGTAGTTTTATTTCTGAATATTGATAAGTCTATCTGATGTTGTTCCAGGATAGAAGGTAGGTATGACCCCTGATGCTGTTCCAGGAGAGTATGACCTTAACTTTATATTTAGAGCAGACTTAGAGTATGATATCTACTGTTATGACTATTGATCTAAGTAGAAAGACCTGACTAAATTTCATCTTCATGTTCATATCTAATTGCTTATTTTATGTACTTATTGCCTTACAGACTGAGCTTTTTATGCTCATGGGATATTGTTTCTCCTGCGTTGAATCCCACAAGTAACTAAGCTGTGGTGAATTCTTGATGCTGGTGGTGTGTGCGACAACTGATGCTCGTGGTGGATACTATCTGCACATTGATGGACCTTTGAGTCTTCTTTATCGTTATGTCTCTTTATTTTATGGTTATTGAGTTGTATGACTATTAGCCAGGATGTTATACTCCTTGTTGTTGAGAGACATGTAGACTCCTTATTTGTTTATCTTCCGCATGTTATCCATTAGACTCTTTTAGTCATCTCAACCTTGCTTCTTTTTCTTATATTATTTCGAAATATTCTTTGACTAATCAAAGGATCAGAACATAGTTAGTCAAAGTAGCATTCACATGTCCACATCTTGGCCACGTGGCAGGTGTTGTTTTGAAGGCGTTACAATTATATTCAAAATTTTAAATTAATATTATACATTTTTTATAGAAAAAAAATACTACATTGCGGTCATTTTTACCTCTACCTAAAAAAGTGACAATAATATATTTTTTAAAATAAAAATAGTGTTACTCTTTCCGGTAGCACGATACATTGAGAATAGGGGTGAGCAAAATTGGGTTCGGAACCGGGTCACCCCTGACTCGGTCTTGACCCAGTTTTAGCCGAGTCTTAAGAATGAGACCCAAATCGAACCCGATCCCAATCTAGCCCGGGACCGGGTCATCCCGATTTAATCGGGAATAAAATTAGAACGATCCGGTTGACGCAATTTTATTTTTTTCTTATAAGAAAATAATTTTAAATTTTTTAATATTTATTAATATTAACTATTAATAACTAAGAACTCTTTTTTTATTATGCATTAGTAATAAAATCAATTTATATGTTAAATATTTTTAAAAAAGTTATAATATAATATATAAATATTAAATACATATATATTTTATAATATATTTATATATTATAATATGAGAGAATCAGGTCGAAAATAAATTTGGATTTCTTAAATTCAAACCTGGTCTCGACTCGAATCGTGTCGAATTTTCGAGTCATCGGACCCGATCCCAATCCAGTTGTATTTTGAATAGAGAATATTCCTTAAAATTTGAGCCGGATCGAACCGAAATAACTGGATCGTCCGGATCGTGCTCACCTAATTGAGAATGAAGAATGCGAGTAATAATAGCCAAGAGCTATTTATGAAATGCAGCAACTATGATGAATTTAATGCCAAATTAATATGAACCTAGGCGTCGTTCATCATATTCCGATCATATATTAATAACATGCGACAAATTTTACCAGCTTTTGTAGTTAAGTAGGCAGTCCACGTCAATCTATACAAAAATAAATGCTTGGCACAACTCAAACGGATAGGTGCATTTATGCATAATATGCGAAATGATAATTTCAGATTCGATCTTTTTCGACGTCGAATTAATTATGTATTAATACTATTGAACATCGATGAATTTACGTCGAAAAATAATAACGTAAATAAAAAAATATTAGATATAAAATAAAATTAGAGGACATAATTAACAATGAATAGAAGTTTGAGAACAAATAATTTATTCAATTATGGTCGTAAATAGTGATTAGCTAACGAAGGGGTCATTTAATTACATGTGCATGACATCGGATCTTGCTCCACTACGCACGTGCTCTGCATGACAAATTAAATCTCATATTCCAAACAACGATAAAATTTTAATAATTAAAAACATGGTCAATTCAATGGAAAATATGTAATATTATTACTCATGAATACTTATTTTACACCTGATTATTTTTCTTAATAAAAAATATTAACATTTTCAAATAGATTAATTAGTCAATAAATTTATCATATTTTTTTTATCAATTACTCTTTATCTGTAACACATAATAGTTTAAATCTCTTTTTTGTTACTATTGCATTTTTGCACTGTATAATTTTTGAAGGTATTTAAAATAAATGTTATTAATCAATGAGCCATCGTATGATGAATCTATGATAGTAAGTGGTAAAGCTTAACATATTAACAAATGTGAAAATATAACAATAAACAAAGTGCAAAAACATTAGTCATCAATTCATTTATTTATCATCAAAGTGCATAAACTTTCTAATCTAGCTTTGTGCAAAAAATACGAGTAGAGTGACTCGTAAAAACATTAATATTTATTTATCATCAATTCATTTTTAATAAAGTGTAATACCTGCCCTATTAAAAGGAAAAACAGAAAATGGAAAAAAAAGAAATAGAAAAGAATGTGGCAACAACCACATGTGAAGGCATCATTTGACTCCAAAATTCACTTACTCTTTCTATTTCTCACTATATAAGTCAAAGAATCAAAATTTTGCCTCTTTTCTTTCTCCTCACTCACTCAACACACTTTGAAAACTCAATCCAAGGAGCAACCCGAATTTGAGCTCACTTCTCTCCAATTTCATATGCAAATCAGCAAGGTGAAGAGGAGGGGTTGAGCTAAAGATTCAAGGAGAAGACTTGTTGGAGTTTGGAGATAAGGAACAGAAGAGAAGAGACATTGACAAGGAAAAATTGGGCAAATAGGTATGTAAATGGATCCTTGCATTGGTCATTTCGTTATGTTACAATTAGAGTAAGTTGCATGCTGAAATGGTCCCTAATGTGTTTAAGAACTATGAGTATGTCAACTTGAAAATTATGGTTCATATGCTAGAGATTGATTACTTTAGTATAGACATCGTATTGATTGAGCATGACAATGTATTGAACTTCCATTGATTGTTGAATTGACGAAATCGATAACTTAGGAAAGAACCATAGTATTCACATTTTAATTTTCTGCACCTGACGCAAGTCGGTCGACCGACCCCAGGGGCGGGTTCGACCGACTATCGGGCCTGGGTGAAACTGGGTTTGACCGATCGTAGGTCGGTTGATCCCGAACGACTCCAGAATAGAGAGTCGGTCGAACGGGGTTCGATCCCGTTCGATCGACTCTCATGTCGGCCAGTGTCATGCGTCACCAGAATAGAAGGTCGGTCGATGCAGTGCTCGACCGATCCTCAAGTCGAACGACGCCCTTATGGGAGTCGGTCGACCGACCTGGGAAAGGGGTCGATCGACCCTGCTCTATAACCGTTTTATCGTATCGTTCTTTTATATTATTGAGTCATATGATTGATAATCTAATTCACGTGTTGCATGCTCAGCCGTAATAGGATGCTCAGCCGTAATAGGTTAAATTGTTAATGATTGATATATTGATTGATTGAAATTGGTATATTGAAACTCGTATTGGGCGCCTGTCGGGATTGGGAGGGTTGAACCCCTCCATATTGTATTGACCCAGATGTGGGGATTGGTGGATTGATTCGCTCAGAGTCCACGGGAGCTAGTGCATCCCAAGGTTTAGCTAATCCACATCGACCGACCAAGGTTACCCCAATCCTCCAATGATAGAATTGGCTCACATAAATTGATTGAATTGAATATAGGGTTGTCCATTTGATAACTGAGGGATAAATGATTCAATGAACCATATCGATATTGTTATTGATGGATCACGGATCCATATTGTTATTGTAATGAGCAAGACTCATATTGATGAGGACGACTTCATATGGGAACGATTATATAGGGACGGATTGAAAAAGTCACATAGGGGACTTTCGGTCATCAAATGACAACAAACAAGATAAGTCTAGCATGAACACATATTGTTATCATAGTGAACATTAGGATGCCTAATGTATTGAGTGTTCATGTTAGATATTGTTATTAGTATGAAATGGTTAAAGTCCCAAGATATAACGACTTAATCATTATTGTCTATTGATGTCATATTTACATTGATACCATTGTTCATGGTTATTGTCATCGTATCGTATTGTTATTGTTTTACATATTGGGCGAAAACTCACGGGTTCTGCCCCTGCATTGGATCTTGCAGGCCGACAGATATAGGGATGGTGGCGCTGCTCTGACGAAAGATTGCACATGACAAGTGGTTAAATATCGAGTCAAGTGTCTTGTACGATCAATTAGTAGGCCTTTTTCGTATTTTTCGCATATCAAGTCTGTTGTATGAGCTATGAGCTCGAGACTATGTTTAGCCTTTTGGCAAATGTTGTAACTTAACATGTTTAAGTTAACACTATATACTCTCATGATTATATATGAAGTATGTTATCGTTTTCGCTGCTGCTATATTATTGATTTATATCGTTTTCCGCTGCGATTGTTTATTGTTTTCTCGTACCGCCTCGAAAGCCTCCTCGACGCATGTCGGATATCAATTCGGCCATATGCAGGGCGCGCTCGCGGGGCGTTACATAAAGTGTTTTTACGCATAATCCCTCAATTTCGTTATTTTCCACAATTTCTTTTACAACAGAAGAAGCCCGAAACTCAAGGTTCGTTGTGCTGGTATTACGCTACTGAATTGTGATGATCTATGAAAGATTAGAACCTCGATTTCTATGTAGGGCCATGGTCTTGGAGGTGTTCAAGTGGTTTTGAGGCAATAATATCCCCAAGATATGATTATGAATATGGAACAAATTATATGTTTGCACGAGAGGTTGATTGGCATGCATGAAATTTGTTTCATTCAATAATTAATCATATATTTTATTTCGGGTAAATAATAGTTAATCATAAACCTTACTACTTTTTATTGTACACATTTTTCTCATAATTTACACTTCTATTGTTCTTCTTGTTTCTATTTTACTCGCTTGCTTTGTGTCATCGTCAACGCTAATCTGTGGATGTTGTTAAATGCGATACCTCCAAGCCTTATCCACTAAATGGCATCGACTATATGAATCACACGACGTCATTGCGCTCTATGAGTAACTAAATCTTTAAATATATTATTTGTCAATAGATCTTATTCTATTAGCTCGCCAAGTGTTCGCCTTAACTTCCTTCTTCTTTTTTTAATCGAACTTCAAATTATTTGACATACCTTTCTTACTGGCATCTAATAACTTTGTAATACCCCAAAGCCTTATCCCAGTAGGTGGAATCGACTATATGGATCATACGACATCATGCGCTCTATCAGTAAACAAATCTTTATGTATGTTATTCATCAATAGATTTCGTTCTATTAGCTCGCTGAGTGTTCGCTTTGACCTTCCTCTCTCTTTTAATCGGACTTCAGATTATTTGATTGGTGTATCTAATGACCTTCTCTGAACATGATCAAATCACCTCAAACAATTTTCTATCTTCTCACAAATAGGGGCCGCTCCGACTTGTTAGCTCATCATTTTAACTGAAACTAAATAAATAAAAGATGCTTCAATAGTTAAATGGAGCTTTCCTCTGTCTAAAGTCGTGGAGAAAATGCACAATGTCATTTGTACAATAAAAAAACAATCGGGAAAGAGAACTTCAGAAAGAGGATGAGGAGATCCCAAATTATAATCCTGAAGCCTTCAGCATTCTGAGCACTGAATTTATAAAAAAATTAGGCCGGTAAAAATGACACCGACCTTTTTGTTTAAAGAATTAAAGGACCAAAAGGAACTCATTAGTACATAAGAAACAATTGAACAAAAAAAAATCCTAATGTCACGTTTGTGGCTTGAGGAATATTATAAATCAAAAATTCTACATGGACAGAAAAAAGAATGGCAATACCAACCTGGGACCAAAATACCAAGGTTCTCATACCAAGAAAGAAAAAGAAAGCAGATTTACAAACCAATGCAAACCTCAGAACAAGCATAAACAAATAGAAAACTTCTACTGTTTATATCCACAATCAATTTGTTAATCTACAACCAAAAAATCAGATGGGCCTCCTACAAACAAAGGAACGACAGGGAAATTAAAAATTTTGCCCATCTGAATGAAATGAAGCACAGCAAAGGACATAAAGCTTGCTGAATTATGAAACCTAGTTTAAAGATGAGGATCGCAGCCATATAACCGGCATGCCGTGATTGTATACATCCTACAAGTTCTTGAATATCCCCATTGCTTGTAACATGTACCTTAGCTTGACATCATGACTTGATCGCATGCCTGTAGTGCTTGGCCTGCAAAATATCTGACATCAACATCTGGGTCCTCATTCAGCTCGACAAGGCAAGGCCGAATTGTATCCTCAACCACCTATTTGTACATGACAGTAGTTGCAAATCAACCAAAAGTATGAAACAAGACGACAAATGAAATTGCGTTATTGTAGCAAAAATTGAGCATAAAACTATTTCTTACGGATTGATTAACTATGGGTACAAGCGACTTTAAAACTTTCGCAACATTGAATTTGATGTTGGGTACTCTGTCAAGTAAAAGTTCTCAGTCAAGTGATTTGAGCTAGTAAGTTGTCATGACTAAGATGTGTAGTCGCTACCTGTCTTTTGAGGATGCAACTACTACAGGCAGAAGTTTTTGGCATGTGATGTCAGCACCCATGACAGATGCTAGTAATGAGATTGCATGTAGAATGGTCATACGGTACAAATAATGTGGATTGTTGATTTTTTCCAGCACCTAGATAAGAAACGATCCACAAATTGGGTTAGAATACATTGATGCACGTGACAATCTAACTTTTTCTTCTCTACAGAACTTTTCACTAGCTCATATAATACGTGAATTTCTGATTTTTTTTAACTTTGCCCAAAAGGCAATACAGAAATTTGTATAGAAAGATGAATCTTTCCTTGCTTCCAATTCTGAGCAGATACTTAGAGAGAAGAACAATTTAAAGATAAATGTTTTTACAACTTAGACATTCCAAAAGGCAAACCTGTGGAACTATATGCTGCATTGCCCATTCAGGACCAAATTCTTCAGCTAGTCGTTTCAGGTTGTTAGCAGCTGCATCTCTTATCGAGAAAACCTGCAGGGTAAGTAATGATATCGGTTAAGCTATCTGGCACACACAGTAACTGTTTCTTGCAGTTTGCATTACATGTCAATTCCATCTTAAATATACAACCCAAAAAAATGTAGAAAGTGGAGAACCTGTGGATCTAGACCAATAAGAAAATAGCGACTAATTAGGAAACTCCATGATTAGACATATAGTAACTGTCACTTCCAGTTTGCATTACATGTCAATCCCATCTTAAATATGCAACCTGCAAAAATGTAGAAAGTGGAGAACCTGTGGATCTAGACCACTAAGGAAATAGAGCCTAATTAGAAGACTCCTCGATTAGATACATCTTGATCAAATTCTTAAATTAGTGACAATGCTAAGCAGAACTGATTAGATCTTGCTTGCAATAAGAAGAAGAAACTTCTCGGTCACTCTAAGCTATTGAAAACACTCCTTTTAAAAAGGAATAGATAATGGTAAGCAGCATCCATTACA
>LTAE01014404.1:0-11466 GCA_001647135.1 Pontederia paniculata | reverse complement strand
AAGGGAGCCTTCGCCCTTGAAGAAGAATATAGTGATCTCCTGAGATCTCGTGGGAGAAGATGGAGCGGGGATGTAGGCCAGGAGTTGGGCGGAACCTCGTCAACAAATCGTATGCTTGTGTGTTGTTCGTTTTTCTCTCTACTCTCCTCTCTCTACTTGTGTCTATATTCGCATATGTATGTTTTCGCTGACATAACACATCTAGGTTAATATTAAAAGAGAGAAAGATTTTTAATACACCAATTCACCCCCTCCCCCCTCTTGGTGCCATCCAGATCTTACAGCACATAGACACTAGTCCGAAGGAATCGTCAGTCCTCGAAGGAATTGACATTAATCCTCAAAGGAACCCTCAATCCCGGATAGAACTGACAATATCCACATTTGGGGTCCATTAACAATCATCGAAAATTAACTTATATCCTTCACAAATAAGTCTCACATGTATTGTTCATTTTAAAACCTAATTAAACATCGGACATAATCTACTTTCTAAATTATGACTCATACAACCATGCTTAAATCAAGCAACATGATAAATAAAAAAAAAACATAATAAAATATAATCACGAGATTCAAAGGTAGTGAAAATACGATCCGTGTCGAAATTGGACACAATCCATTTTTCAAGTGTTTTAAGTACATGATCAACGATCATCAAGCCGAGGGCCACATTGAGATAAGATACGGTCTGTGTCAGAGCAACTTCGAGTTCAACACAGTCGATTCAGGGTGACAAGGTTCATGTTCCAAGATTTACTTGTTGAGTTTGTGTCGACGGAAAATTGCATGTGTTGCTTGCAAACAGTCTGCATCCAGTTCTTTCCTCAACAACATTCTACGGACTGTGTCGAGATGACACAACCATTTTTTCAAGTTTAGGTCTTCCGTTTCTCCGTCGTTGAAATGACATGTGTTGAAAGATGACATGGTTCATGTCAGGTTTAGGGTTTAGGTTGTGACGACACCATCTTCGATCTACGGAACACGGTCTGAGTCAAGGCGTTACACGACCCATTTTCGTCTGTTCTAGTGCTATAAGGGGGACATGATCTACATCCAGAGCGATGCGGCCGTTCACATAGCATCGAACGCAGAATGTGTCAGTTAGGACGTGGTCTGTGTTCGACCTTCATGTTGTCAATGACGATTGCAACTTTTCATCTTCATTCAAAAGTAGACTAAAAGCTCATAATCTACTTTAGATTTTCATAAAGTTCTTTTATCATATCAAACACATATAGAAAATCCTAAAGTTGATCCTCCTAATTATATATCATTATATATCTTGATTGTTTCAAACTCTCTTCTTCTTCTTCTTCTTCTTCTTCTTCTTCTTCTTCTTCTTCTTCTTCTTCTTCTTCTTCTTCTTCTTCTTCTTCTTCTTCTTCTTCTTCTTCTTCTTCTTCTTCTTCTTCTTCTCCTTCTCCTTGCCCTAGATTCCCCTCGCTCCTTTACCTCTTCTCCTCCTTGATGATCTAACGTCGTGAGGAGAGAAGGAAAGAAAGAGAGATGGGGAGAAAAATTATTAGGAAGGGGGAGGGGATGAGTCCTACTTGTAAGGATGAAAAATATCTCTAAATAGAGTTTGAATGTGATTAAAACTTTTTAATTGGTATGAAATTATATTTCTTAAGATAATCTTTCATATGATTGAGAATTCTCAATGACTAATTTGTATAGTAGGAATATTAGGTTGATAAGAAAATAATAGTATAACAATTTGATTTTGGCTATTAATCTTTATATAATTCTATTCATAATCATATCCTAACTTATATTTCCTATCTTATCTTTTAATTATTAGTCTTTGGGTATTATAATTAATACATTAACTTTAAGGACTTCTGCGTAAGAGACAATAATATATATACAAATTAAGATATATACATATATAGTTGTATACATATAAAATTCATGATCTAGAGTTTTGATATACAGTTTACCAAGTTAGTCGTTAGATAAAAATTTTAATGCTAGAATAAATTTTGGTTAGTCGTATTTCAACTTAGGCTTTTAATTTATTTTATAATGAAATCATCATCACACTTATTATTTTGTGGCAAACATCATTTCTCCGCCAGCCTGCAGCACATGGGGGTTCTTCGCTGCGGCTAAACTCCCGGCCACATTTTTTTTATTATTATTATTATTTAAAGATCACAACTCCGTTATAAAAAAAATTAAAAATAAATTTTGACCACAATTCTATTAAAAAAATAAAATTAAAGAGAATATCTGAAAGGAGTATAGTTGGAGTACATTGTCCCTCGGAACTTGATTTAAATTTGCATTAATTTTTAAGATATTGTTTGACTAGTAGAATATGATCAGAACTCGAATTAGTTTAATTAAATTGTATTCGATTCAATCAAATAATATAATATTTGGTAGAATTAAAGTCACAATCCAAAGTTGAAATTCTAAATAACGTGATAATAATTTCATGTGAACTCTCGCATATAAATAAATAAATTAATAAATTAATATTGATAATCTTTTAAATGTTAACTTAATAATAATTTTATGTGACATCTAATAATTTAGCATCTTTCTCAAATTTTATTTTATATCATATGCTATTTTTTCATTTAAAAATAATAATTTTCTCGTCATCCACACAATTTAATTAATGATCAATCTCATTAATGTGTGTGATTCTTCTCGTTCGCAATATGAGAAACTTATGCCTATTTTTTTCATTAAAATAATAATTAGTATGATAATCACCATGCAGGGGAGACAAAAAAAACATGTATCTCGTGTCCAAAAGTTTTACTTTTGAAAATGTATTTACTTAGCTTTATAAGAACTATTTTATACATTTCTTCCTAAAATGTGTTGAAAATGCCTTATCATACTATTTTGTTTATACCGAAGATAGTGATATGTTTCATAAATAATATTTTTTTTACTTTTTTGTTATCTTACAATATGCAAATATGTTTTATTTCATTATTAATATTTTCCTCTCTCTGCTATATATGCTCTCGATTTTTTGTCGCATTTCTAGATCCTAAAAATCATAACTAAAAAAAGAAATTACAAGTTACTAACTAAATTTATTTTCTAATAATTTTTTTAATATAAAAATTAATAGGCAGTTATAAATTTATTCAAGTAAAATATTTGTATCAAATGGATACTATAATTCTGTTTGACATGTATTAGTGAATTGAACAACTAATAAAAAGTAATGATTAACAAGTAGTGTGTAGTGAGTAGCAAATTAATTATTAGATACCATAGCAGACATCCAATGCGCTATGAAACAATGACAATTAGTTTTTGGCAAGATTTTGGGAGGTGATGAACGACGACCATACCCGTTTCCTTTGATATTATTCAATCATCATTATGTATGCACTTACGCCTAAAATTTCCCATTTTTTCTCTATATTTCTTTACATCTACTTTTCTTATTTTCTCTTTAAGAACCTTTCAGTTAGAGAATAAGAATATAACACTAGAGTATATATTCCATATAAATATTCCAAACTTCATGTACATTATATTTTAGGATTTTTTTCATAAATCTCTTTCGAAATATTATAAAATTTTAGATGTACCCTTAAAATATAAAATTAAGCAGAAATAAATTTAAACTTTTTCGATTGATTAATTCTATCAATAATCTGATATTAAATTTCTTCAAATTATTTTAATTTATAAAATTATAATTTTACCCTTACAATTAAAAAAATATTTTACCATCTCTCTTTATCTCTCCGCTCTCTCTCTTTAACTATTCTCTCGCTCTCTTCTTGTCGACATGGCATGCATGTGAGAGACTCGCACGTCGGTGACCTTGTAAGTGCATGCGCGCTTCCTCTCTCCTCTCTCTCTCTCTCTCTCTTTTTCTCTCCTCTCTCTCTCTCTCTCTCTCTCTTCCCTCTCTCTTCTCTGCTCGTTGGCGGAAGCTCACCTGCACGAGCTCTGCGTGCAAACCTTGCCGACATGAGCTCGCAAGTTTTTCACAGATATCGCCGGCGCGAGTTCGCTAGCTCTACGCGCAGACATTGCCGGCGCGACCTCCCGAGCTCTGCGTGCAGACATCGTCGGCACGAGCTCACGAGTTCTGCACGCAGACATCGTCGGCACGAGCTCAAAGCTCTGGGCGATCGTGAGTATCACGTAGAGCTCGCATTAACATGCTCTTCTAGTGAGCTCACATCGGCGAGAAATTACCGGCGTGGTGTGGCGACATTGGGCGTCGTACGTCGTGGAAATTACACGACTCAAATGGAGTCGGTTTCATCAGCAAGCAAGGAGGTTGCAACTCGACAGTATGATCCGATTTCATTCCCTTCTCCAGTGAATCAATTAAATTGGAGAACGACTTCCATGAATTGGAACTTGATTTCTTATTTCTTCATCGATTTCACAATATTTTTGTTTCTTTTTGGATTCGCTAAACACCATGCTCACAATCATTGGATTTTCCCCTTTGAAAGAGTTAGTCGGTGGTGAACATTCGCCTACTAGACTCATTAATCTCTCAACATGTCAATACATTTTGATTGTTACCCTCATCGTTGTAGCAGGAAGAAGGGGAGATAGGAAGAATTCGCCTGCGCGATTGGGGGCTCCCTGCACGCGTCCGGTACACATATATAGGCCATGTCGCTCGCTGCACTACGCCCCCAATAAGCGGCTGATCATCCGACGAAGTCGCGCGGCAGTTGCGTCGCGTTCGTTCCAACGGCCACACGCAACTCACCGCGTTGCGTTCAATCCAACAACCTCTACGCCTCCGCATTTGTTGGTTTGTTAGCGTGCGCGATCTTCGTGGACGAGTGATTACATATGGTCACTTCTATAACAAACTCCCACTTGACAAATGTTGTCACTGTGTTAGTACTCCCACTATCCGTGAGTAGTCTAATTGGAGATCATATCTCGAAGTTTCACTATCCGTGAATACTTCGTATTGACTCAGTCGCTCCTGAGTCTCATCAAGCCCACATGCTTGATGAAAGTACCAACTGCAATTCCCTTCGTAAGAGAATCAGCTAACATGTCACTCGTAGGCATGTAGGTAACTGTCACTTTCTTCTTATCAACTATATCCTGAATATAGCGATACTCAATCTCAATGTGTTTTCCTTTTGAACTATTGGCTCCATTGTGTATCAAGCTTATCGCAGCTTGATTATCACAATACATAAGTAATGATCCTCTGACCAGATCGAGCCCTAGTTCTAAAAGGAAATGTGTGAGCCATACACCATGGGTGGCTGCTATACTACAAGCAACATACTCAGCCTCCTGTGTGTGTCTAGCCACACATCCCTGTTTCTTGCTTCCCCAAGAAACGGCTGCACCACCCAGAAGGAACAAGTGACCTGATGTAGACTTGCGGTCGTCTATATCACCGCCGAAGTCTGCATCCGAATACCCTACTGCCTCAAGTGTATCAGCCTGGTATGTCAATCTCAATTGTACCGTGCCCTTCAGATATCGCAGTATCCTCTTAATGGCTTCCCAGTGAGCCTTTCCAGGATTACTTTGAAATCTGCTAACTAAGCTTACGGCGTAAGCCAAATCGGGTCTCGTACAGAGCATCGCATACATTAGGCTGCCCACCGCTTCTGCATAAGGCTCACCCAAAGGTTCTTGCCCTGCATTGGGACACTGACTTTTACTCAGTCTCTTCCCAACTACTAGCGGTGTCGGTGCGGGACTGCTATTCTGCATCCCGAACCTCCTCAGTACCTTATTAATGTACTGTTCCTGACTTAAACTCAAGCTTCTTGAGTTTCTGTCACGACTGATTTGAATGCCCAGTACATAGGAGGCCTCGCCCATGTCTGTCATTTCAAATCGTTTGCTCAATTTATCTTTAATTTCATTGAGCATCTCTACATCATTACCGGCAAGCAGTATGTCATCTACATATAGTGACAATATCACAAAGCTGCTCCCACTCTTTTTGATGTAGACACAGTGATCCAATTTGTTCGTCCTGAAACCAAATTGGATTATCGTCTCATGGAATTTCAAATACCATTGCCTAGACGATTGCTTCAAGCCATACAATGATTTTCGGAGTTTATACACTTTATCCTCCTGACCTTTAACCTGAAACCCTTCAGGTTGTCGCATATATACGTCTTCAGACAGGTCTCCATTCAGGAACGCTGTCTTGACATCCATTTGGAACAGCTCCAAATCCATATATGCCACTATGGCTAAAATCGTCCTAATCGACGCAAACTTAGCCACTGGAGAATAAGTCTCCTGAAAATCAATCCCGGCTTCTTGAGTATAACCCTTAGCCACCAATCTTGCTTTGTGCCTATCAAGAGAACCGTCAGCACGGTACTTTCTCTTGAATACCCATTTGCACCCAATAGATTGCCTTCCTTTCGGCAAATCACATAATGCCCACACTCCGTTGTTGTGAATCGAGTCCAATTCTGCTTTCATGGCGGCCGCCCATGACTCCGATTCACTAGAAGCCATCGCTTCTTTGTAGGTGATAGGATCTGTACTATCCTCTATCTGAATGTCAACGGAGTAACACGAAGCCTCGCACTCGTACAGAACATAATCATCCAAATGTGCGGGTGTTGACCGTGGGCGCTTGGTGCCGGTTATACTTGTGGAAGTACTCGGTTCCACTACATCCAAGGGTATCTCATTTGGAGGTGGAGCATCAACTCCCACTGCTGGATAGTACAGTGGATCACCTGAGTTGTCTCCATCATCTCCTAGAATCGTGAGAGGATCATCATCCTCCCTAACCAGCTCCTTTTCATTCTCAAGAAAAGTGGCATCACGACTCTCTATGAGGCCTTTTTCCTTATGAAAAAATCTGTACCCTTTGGACTGTTCACTATATCCAATAAACCTGCACGTTACCGTCCTCAAGTCTAACTTGTCCCTAAGCTGACTAGGAATTAACACGTGCGCTCTACATCCCCATTTTCGGAAATGACCCATCTCGGGCTTTTTGCCATTCCACAACTCGTATGGCGTTGATTCTACGGACTTGGTGGGAATTCTGTTCTGTATGTAACTCGCGGTCATCAAAGCCTCACCCCAAAAGCGCTTTGGCATACCCGAGTGGGACAACATACATCTCACTGCATTCATCAGAGTCCTGTTCTTTCTCTCTGCCACACCATTCTGTTGTGGCGTATATGGCATCGTAGTCTGCCTACATATGCCCTCTGAAATGCAGTAACTATCAAATTCCCGGGAGGTATACTCTCCTCCTCTATCTGTCCTCAGGCACCTTATAGGTCTTCCTAACCTTTTCTCAACTTGTGCCTTGTACCTCTTGAAAGTCTCGAAAGCTTCTGACTTTCTCTCTAAGAGGTATACATAGCAAAATCTAGAATAATCGTCTATAAATGTAATAAAGTACTCCTTCCCCTTATAAGTAGGAACACTCAATGGTCCACAAATATCCGAATGAATTAGTTCCAACAACTCATTTGACCTTGTCCCCACACCAAAAGGGGTCCTTGTCATTTTACCGGCCAAGCAATGCTCACATGGCACTGTCCTTGCCCCAAAAATGTTGGACACTAAATTCATTTTCTTTATTTGTTCCATTTTAGAGTTTCCTGGATGTCCTAATCTCTCATGCCAGAGATCATAGTCAGACATATAACACAGAGAATACTGGGAAGAGTCTTTTATTTCATTTGACTTAACAACGTTCAGGCAGAACAATTTATGACCGGTTACATACTTCCCGGTTGCAATCACCTTATTGTTCTTGCCTATAGTTACCCGACCATTATAGAACCTTACTTCAAGTCCCTTTTCCAAAAGGACAGGAACAGAGATCAAATTGCGCCTTAATCCTGGCGCGTACAACACATTTTTGAGTACTACAAAGCAATCTCCTAAGTCTAGCTTATACTCGCCAATCCCCTCAACATCGAGGTATGTGTTGTTGCCCATGTAGATCCTCTGCTCCCCTTTTGCAATTTCCTTGAAGTCAATAAGGTCTTCCTTGGTCTTGGCAACGTGGCTGGTCGCTCCAGAGTCGATCCACCATCCTTCAATGTCCGTCGTTGTTGCATTACACTCAATCACCAAGGCATGTAAGGACTTGCTGGTGCCTGCTCCCTTGTTTGGTCTTCCGCCTTCTTGTCCACCGGACGGGCCGTTGCCATCTTGTTTTTGCTTATTGGGACAGTTCTCCTGGAAGTGACCAAACTTCCCACAAGCAAAACAAGCTCCTCTTGGCACTTTGCGCCCAGCCCTAGGTTTGAACTGCTTTTTCTTGGGGCTGAAGGCTGGCCTGGCTTGCTTGCGCCGATGGTGCATAGCATGGGCCTCTTCCTCCACCCCTTCAGCATCCCCCTCTGCTTCGAAGATGTCGATCTTCTTCTTTCCTTTGGCCATGTCCTGCTCGATGGCCAAGATGGAGGGCAGTTCAGCAACTTTCTTTATTGACTCATTGACACGCACAGCTGTGGCTGTCATGTCAAAGGCAGGCGGGAGACTATTGAGCACCGAAGTAATTTGCAGCGGCTCTGGCAGTGCACACCCTGCAGCTTCTAAGTCCTTAGCCATTACAATCATATTATTTACATGGTCAGACACATTTTCGTCTGACCTCATTTTACATGTAGTGTACTTATGCAACAATAATTGAACATTCATATCCCTCTTGGACGCATATTTGTCTTTGAGAGTTGTCCAAAGCTCATAAGCGTTGTTGTAGGTCTCAAAGACTCTAATCAGGTTATCCTCCATATACATCAATATGAAGGTCCTAGCCTTCTCATCACCAGCCTTTCGCTGCTCCATGACTGCGGCATGAGCTTCTTTCTGCTCTTCAGATGCTTCATCTGCAAGCGCTGGTAGGGCTGCATCTATAAAATTTTGGAGATCGTCATGAACTAAGCCATATCTAATTCTACGACTCCAAGTGTCGTAGTTGGCGCCGTTAAAACGACCCAATTTGGCTAGTTCTGCGGTCATAAATTTTGACATTTTTTCTAAAAAAATAAACTTATTGTCAGTAAAGAAAAAAAATTAAATGTACTAGAAATTTATCTTGAAAAATTTAACAAAAAAGTGTAAAAAAATTAATTTTGTCAGAAATTAATTTCACAAGAAACATAAAATTAATTTTGGTCCAAAAATAATTTTAACAGAAAATAAAAATTAAATAAATATTTAACAGAAAAAGAATTAATTTCGTCAGAAATTAATTTTTTTAAAATATAAAATTAATTTTCGTCAACAAAATAGTTTTAGCAGAAATGATCTTAACATAAAAATGATCTTAACAGAAAAATGAAAATTTATTTTCGTCCAAAAAAAATGATTTTAACAGAGTCTATAAAGTTACGTTTCGTCCGAAAGTAATAAAAAAATAGTTTTCGTCCGGAAAGAATTTTAACAGAAGATATAAGAATTTAATATTCGTCCGAATATAATAGAAAATAAACTTTGACTGGTGTATATATATATCTTTTGAAAATCTGAAATTAAATAGCCCAAAAATAAACAGCAATGAGGAATAATTCCGAAAGTTCAATATGTCCAAAAAAAATTATAAAATAAACGTTTTGACAATATTAAATATAATGTTAACTATCAAAACGTTTAAACAACAACTATATTAGTAAATAGTTAGAATAAATAAATTAGTTTAACAATTCGGTAAAAAAAATATTAACAGAAAAAATAATTGCCCGTGAACAACAATAATACTATTTAACACAAACAAAAGTAATAAAAAAAATTATTATTTTGCTCAACAGCAGAATATTAAACAACAATTTTAATCACAAACGTTAACTAATGGTCAATTAGGGAATCAACAGAAACAATAAACAGTAAGTTTCACAATTAAATCCTAAATCATCACAGGCATTAATCAATGGTTGATTAGGGAATTAACAATGATAATGAACAGTAATTTTCGCAATTAGATCTGTAAATGTACTAAAGTAAATCTAAAATAAACAATACATGTAACAGAAATGTCCTATGTGGGCTTCTGGAAGTTTAAATGTGATATTTTCAAAATAAGTGGGCCGGTCTAATAAATAGGTTAAATGTGATAAAAAAAATATGAGTTTGTTTCTGTGGTTTATAATAATAGAAGTTTTCGTGTATTCTGTTTCAAGCAAAGTATTAAAAAATATATAATTATCCTAATGAATGGGCCGGCCTGTTGAAGTGGGTTATGTAGTATAACAGAATCGGCGGACAAGATTGAACAAAATTAACAGATTATAATTTAACGGTTGGTATTCGAATAAGATTATAAGAATTTAGATCTTATCTACAACGATCAGTAAAATATGATCTAATCTAATAGCCAATAGATCTTAAGCATATCAAGGAAAAATCTACGATTGGGGATGTAAGAAATTATATCAGATCTATGGCCTAGATACAACAATCATCCAAAAAACAAAACTACGATCAAGATTTAATCTAGGAAAAATAACCCGACGGTATGAATGATTATCCAGGAGATGAATTAATAACACAATTATTCGTATGATTAATCTGTCGTAAGTGAATATGATTATGTCCAAAATATAAACATAAGAATAACCTTAAAAAATAATGTAAGAACTATATTGAAATTTCTAAGGTACTATTCTGGGGAAAACAAAAATATATTTGAACAATTTTAATCACGTAAATTAATCGTACAAATAAAATAATAATGATGATTATTGGCAATTAATTCTGTAATAAAATTCTAGAGAACCCTTTAAAAAAATGACAGATGGGCCTCAAAAAAAATATTTGTCTACTGGGCTTTCATCAATACGTGGACAACATGCATATAAAAAAAAAGAACAAATGGGCTGCCTAGAACTTAACGGCTGAGATCAAACAAATGAGAAATATCCAATGGCTTAAAATGATATCGAGTGGAAAAGGGAGAAGTGCTCTGTTTATCTTCTCCGATGGAATCAGCGTACCGTTCACCGAAGGAAAAAAACAGAGGATCGTCGACGAAGGGCGGAGAGGCTTCAATCGAATCGTTTGGACGTTCATGATGATCTCCCGGTCGTGTGTGAAGACTCCTGCACCGTCAATTTGATTTGCCGAAGTGTTAATGCGCCTTACAGTCGTGTGCGTCTGTTACCAGGACAGTTGTCTGTGGAGCGATCCGATGACTGTTGGTGTTCGGCGAGAGGTGTTGCAGCTCCGGAGATACAGCAGTAAGAAATGGATTGAATCAGAATCGGAACCGAAAACAAATTTCGTCGGATGCCGGAAGCTCTGATACCACTGTAGCAGGAAGAAGGGGAGATAGGAAGAATTCGCCTGCGCGATTGGGGGCTCCCTGCACGCGTCCGATACACATATATAGGCCGTGTCGCTCGCTGCACTATGCCCCCATCAAGCGGCTGATCATCCGACGAAGTCGCGCGGCCGTTGCGCCGCGTTCGTTCCAATGGCCACACGCAACTCACTGCGTTGCGTTCAATCCAACAACCTCTACGCCTCCGCATTTGTTGGTTTGTT
>LTAE01014403.1:0-11468 GCA_001647135.1 Pontederia paniculata | reverse complement strand
ACTGCACACATATGGTTCTTCATGTATAAATTACGTGTGTAGAGGTCGTTCATTCCTTTAGCTCAGGTCGACCGTTGTACTGAACTTGAATACATCCTGTTACAGAAATCAGCTCAAACAAGTTCATTACACAGACTGAGTTCACTTACAAATTTGTGATCATTCAAAACATTCTCGGGATCTTAGATTCAACAATTCTTTCAAATTCATCTGTTCTTTTATATTGTTTTTTTGTCTTGCCGGTAACATCCATGATGGTGTTAAATATATTGTCAAATACGTTTTTCTCGATGTGCATGACATACAAATTATGGCGTATCAAGTTGTTCTTCCTATATGGTAACTCCCAAAATATATTATGTTTAGTCAAATTATGAGAAAAATCATAACCTTGATGTCTGATGCCATGATTTTCAGTGACCTTTAAAAGACACTTAACAACATCACCTAATTCATGTTCAAAAATTCTTGGAGGAAGCAAATCATGAACTATCTTTTGTTGCATTTCTATTTTTTCTGATAAGTGTGTTCAATAGGCAAAAAAATTTATGACAATCGAACACCAATAATTTTTTCCTCAGTACTTTGAAAGTAAAA
Organism: Pontederia paniculata; assembly: GCA_001647135.1. Lineage (NCBI taxonomy): Eukaryota > Viridiplantae > Streptophyta > Magnoliopsida > Commelinales > Pontederiaceae > Pontederia > Pontederia paniculata. The sequence goes on along the minus strand of LTAE01014403.1, from coordinate 10,871 downwards.
GCTTTTGATTCATATAGACAATATAGACACGCTAATTTCCCTATGGTCATCCATCCTGATAACATTTCATATACAGGAAAATCATTAATTGTGCACATTGTAAAATTTGTTTTCAATGACAATGTCATATGTCAAGACACCATTCCACAAAATTTACTGTTCATCAATTAGTGATTGCAAATAAATATCTCTATTATGCTTGGGATTTTGAGGACTAGGAATGATGCAAGTCAAAAATATATATGGAGCAGTAATACATACTCAAGGAGGTAAGTTATATGGAGTAACTATCACTGACCGACAAGAATAAGGAGTCGAATATTGAGTATATGCAGTAAATTCATATGCACATAAGCTAAGTCTTATATATCTAAGATCATTTGTGAAATCTGGGTATATTCGATCAAAATATTTCCATGTCTCACCATCAGATGGATGTAACATAACACCTTCCTTAGTATTGTATTTGGCATGACATCTCATGTATGAAGTTGAACCCATTGAAGAATATAATCTTTTAAGTCTTGAAATAAGAAATAAATAATATATCCCTTTCACTGGAATTGAATTTTTACTTCTACCAATAACATTTGAAAATTTGTACCTCTCGGCGCCACAAACTTTGCATTCTCTCAAATTGATATCTTCATTATAAAATAGCATGCATTCATTTTCACAACAATCTATCTTTATCGACGACAGTCTAAGTTTGGAAACTAATTTTTTTGTTCTATGATAATTCAATGGAATTCGTGATCCGGTCGGTGTCACCTCCTTCAATATTTCTATAATAGTGTCGAAGCATGCATGTGATATATTATGATCTGATTTAAGGCTCAACATTTGAATGACCAATGATAATTCAGAATGAGTTTCACACCTCGACCATAAAGGCTGACTTGAAGCATTTAATAATTCATAAAATTCTTTTGCTTCTTCATTAGGCGACTTTTTATTAAATCTACATCTCCATATTGTGTTGTGGCAGCCTCGTAAACTTGTTCTCATGTTTATGAACTACATCACCTTCTGTTGGAAATCGACTAACTGACTCTTCATTACTTCTAAAAATAGGTTCTTCTTCTTCGACCCAATACCAATAATTTGGTTTAAAATATTATTTTTATAAATGAACTTTAATAGTTTCTATTGAAATTTTATACTATAACATTCTAAACATTAACATCTAATTATTCCTTCTCGCAGATACTAAGATGATTGACACGCAAAATTTTATGAAATATTCGACTTCATTCACAGTTTTTTGTGTAAGTCCTCTACGACCAGGATTAGTTTTATTATACATCCACCTGCGAGTCTCCGAAGGAAATATTTTTCTGTAATAAATTATATAACTACTAAATTAATACAATAATAATCAAGCAATTTCATAATTAATATTATAAGTAAATAAGTAAACTAATTTCACAATCAATTAGTCAATTCTAACCATTAACATCAATTAATAAATTCTAACAATAATTAACAAAAAAAATAGCTTAATTAAATCAACAAGTGACATTAAAAATAACATAATACACAAACAATTATCATATAAAATAATAAATAAAAATTAACATAAATAAGAAATTAAAGTAATCAACATTAAAATAATACATTAAATTAGCATAAATATTACATTAAGTTATTCAACATAGTTAACATATTAAAGTAATAAACATTAAATAAAAGATTAATTAAAATTAACATAACTAAGATGGGAACTTAATTAAATTAAAAAAAAAAGATTTCAAAAAAGGCCCTGCATGAGATCGCACAGGGCCCATTGGGCCGCGCCCAAAATTTTCATCTAAGGGGTTAGGGGAGAGTATTTATATTCTTATTAGTGATGGAATTTAGGATGGAAAAATCACTCCAAAATAAAAAATCTCCCTCCACAAGTTTCATGTACAACCACGGGTGCATGGATAGGGGTCACGAGTGTACATGCTTTTTTGACGGATTTTAAGTCCGTCGTATTTTCTAACGAACAAAGCTCGTCAGAATTTTTGACGGGCTTTGCGTGCATCAGAAATTTTGATGGACGATTTCTGATGGACGAAACTTTCCGTCAGAAATTCAGACGGACAACTAGTCCGTAAAAATTTCTAATGGGCTCTAGCCCGTCAAAATTTCTGACGGACACTATACCCGCCAGAAATTATGACGGGCTCAAGCCCATCAGAATTTCTGGTGGTCGCAACCATCAAAAACTCCGATAGACAGTCTTTCCATCAGAATTGTTGACGGCTTCTACGCCTGTGAGAAATTCTAACGGATCTAATCCATCAGAAATTCTGATGGTCATAAAATTCGTCAGAATTTGTGTGGGAAGTCTTTTTTCGACAGAAATTTCTGTTTCAAATTGTGAGGAATATTCGGTCGTCAGACATATCTGTAGCAAATTTGCTATTTTCTTGTAGTGATAGAATAAAGTGAATCATCCAGTTGTAAAAAATAACATAGAAATGAAACATGATATGCCTTACAAATCTTTCTTTTGTGTACATCAAAGTTAGAAACTGGTTACTTAATCCAGTTTGTAATTCAAAAGAAACAAGAGCAGTAGTGAAACAACCGAGATTTTTAATTAATAAATTATCCCAATTTATTTAATTTCATATTTAAAAAGAGATCCCAAGGTAGAAAAAATCTCTTTTCCCTCTCATAAAGGAATCATAGTCGTTAAGCAGAGTTTCTTCCTCTTCTCTTTCTTCTCTCCCTAAGGTGTAACAGAGCACATGAGGAAAAATGACAACATGGATTGCAAGGGGATGAGAGCGAGTAGATCATCAGAACAAACGGGAGAAAATCTCAAACACAAACAGGTATGTAATTAGGAGAATCAGATATAAAATTTATCATATATAACGGGATCCAATATTCTTCCCTTCTTTTTTTCTATGGATGACATGTTCAAATTAAATTGATTCGATGATTTAAACTTTAAAACTCATGTGACCTGCACTTTCAAACATAATATTTGTTAGATATTTGTGAGTTGTATTTGATTTCTTTCAATCGGTTTCAGATCATAACTATTTAGATTTATGCCATGAACTTTTAATTCGAATAACTAAAAACTATCAATCTCTGCAGTGAAGTGTTCATAGGGTTCACATAAGTTAAAACATTGAGTGAGTGGATTGAGTATTCTTAAACAGATCCAATGATTTTATTTTGTTTTATCCATGTGCTGTCTATTGTTGTGAGAGGGTTATTGACAAAATTTTAGGATTCATGGTGGGGTGTAAATTATTAACATGGATAGATATGATCGACCATTGCATAGCATTACTATAATAAATATTATGGTAATTTGTATGCTCCTATATTGGTGTAAACCAAATATTACAACATGTGCTGCCAATATAGACATGCGCCTGCTGTAGCTAGAGTTATATATAATTTTTGAATTATTAATTGGCTCTTACATATCTCCCTAAGTATCTTCATAACTTGTCCAGAATTTGTCATATATGTTCTAGTTGAATTTCGAGCATGTTTTACTTGACCAAAAATTAAGAATAATAGTCATTAGTAAGGTCTAGAAATTTAGTTTCCATAGGATCTTATTTTGATCGATTTGGATCTACATATAGAAAGTTTGCCAGAAAATGAGACCTTTGTTATGATGTTTCAGAGAGAGACGAGTTTGACTTATAAAATATATAATAAATTGAAATGGTCGATAAAAATATAAAATTTTATGAATAGATATAAATGTGCAGTAGCCTTCGGGAGAATTTATAATGGTATGAAAACAATGAGCCTTAAGGGAAGTTATCAAGATTTTTAGAATCTAATGTCAAATTACAAAATAGAAGATAGATCAAGGTTATTACAGAAATTTTTGAGAAGAAATGCGAATAAAATAAAATTCCAAAATTTTATCTTCAGTCCCCTTGCTAGTCTAGTTTGCAAGAAAATTTGAATCATCCAAAACGAATGTCGGTACATTTATTTATAAATTTTGGATTAAAAATGTGTCGCGATTGTCTAATACTGAAAAGTACACTATTGCATGATTTGTGTTTATGTTGTTGAGATGAATTATCTTAATGATATTTGACATGATTTATGATGAATGATACTTCTACCATATTATGTGATAATGATAACAGTACCAAGAGAGGAAATAATTTACTATGTTAATTAAGATAAAAGTTAAAAGAAAATGTGGGACATCATTTTTTTATGAATTGAATGATTGAAGTATGAGATGCAAAACCTAGATTTTCATTATAAGGATTTAAAATAAAATTGCATGTGATTGAATTGATCCATGATGGTATAATTTAGTTCCCGATGAATTGGCCCCTAGTCGTGGGGAATTAGGTTCCATTAGGAATACCTTAAAAAAGGATTTCTTTAGGTTCAATTGAGTTCTTTCGAGAATAATTATTTAATTGAGTTCCTTGGGGGATAATTGTATAATGGTTTCTGCACACCTAGGTAGCCTTAATGGCACCAGGGTAAAAATCAATAATCTTCATGATTGTTAATGGCTCATTAATGATTGATTGCTTTAATCGTATAATATAGGATAATGTATAGTCAAAGGAGTAAATGGGTCCTAAGTAAAAGATGGAATAGGCTTGAACCTATTGACATTGAATATTGGCCATTGTACCGACAATGCAAATGAGGTTCTTGTAACTGAATAATAAAGAATATTAGAAAGATATAAATACAGAAATGAGAAGGCTAATGAATAAAGTGAATGAAAATATGAATTATGGATATTGATTTCAGTTTCTTATCATGTCTTTTATATTATGATTAATTTTATATTTCTTTTATATATTAGGCTTTATCGCTCATGAAAAAATTGTCTCTCCTGCTTTTGATCCTCAAGCCAATGAACACAAGTAATAGATGATGACACTGTTGGTGATACTAATGTTCGTGAGTCTAAATGCTTGCACACGTCAAGAGTCTAGTTTGAATTATATCAGTCTTTCATCGAGTTGTTGAACTTTTATTAGTCGTATCTTTTTATTATTGAACAATATAATAGAATATTATTAATGTGCTTGTTTATTTTATGGAGTTTTATTTGAAAGATTCATATTATTGATCAGTCTTCTTGTCAAAATTTAAATCAAAGAATGATGTCATGGCATCTCCAATTTCATATTCTATCACGTGTGAATTTGTGAACGTTACAAGTGCTGCACCTAATTACAGTTTTTAATGAAGAAATGAAGACATGGTGAGATTCAACATTTCCTTTCTCAATATGTACGTCTGCCTAATCATTTGTAAGTTTATTGTCTGTCTATGCAGCTATGAACTTCATGTTATTTGACGGTAACTCTTGTGCCTGTGATACAAATTGATTTCAGCTCAATATGGCAAATAGAACAGAAACAAGATCTATGCCACTATGGTCTTTGGAAACTGAAGTATGTTTCTCAATGAAACAGTAGAATGCTACAAAAATTCCTGAGTTAATTTTATGATCATTTATTGAAGGATAGGAAACAAAGACAACTTTACCTTGTTACAATCAGTGCGATGAACAATTCCAACACAGCCCCATTCATCTACAATGGGAACCACAGAATCTCTGAAATGCCAGCTTTGTTCAGAGTCATGCCAGCAGGTAACGGTCTGGCCTCATTGAAAGTTGTCATATACTTCTCAACAGGATCATCAACAGAAACCTGATGAACATGGGGAGGATTTCATTTCCTCTCTCTGAACAGAGATGGGCTCTAAAGAAGCAGAAGATGAAATGATAATGAACCTGAGGAAGGATGTAAGGATTGAGCATAGAACTAGTGAATCCTGAAAATGCCCCTACTTGGACATCGACCTGTAGGAAACTGATAATAGTTAATTTATATGCATGTCAATAGACCTTCAAATATATATGTGCCAATACACAAATAAATATTTTAAGCTATATTCTTTGCCATGACTTGGATGTTCTAATATAAAAATATTCTGTAAATTCTAGCAGGAGCAACTTTTTACTTCATAATGGTCTTTAACATAACAGTTTGATTCAAAATACTGTTTTAACCTAGTTTGGTGATTTCAATAAGACTATCCCGGTAATATATCCCTATGCAACTAGGGTATTCACAGTTGAACCTCCCAACTGACAGTCATGGCCCAAGTTTATACATGCCGCATGTGATAAAGGGGTTGATCTAACTACGAGGCAAGTCTTTGATCCCAACTCCTGCCAATGTGGTGTGGTCACTTTCGGTTCATGACAGTTCTGGGACTGAACCCTATGCGAGCAGCAAACTTGAGTTGCTGCTACTTGAGTTGCTTTCTCCTTGCACAACAAAATGAAAGAAATAATAATTGGAAACATATCATGCCGTCTCTACTTTTCCAAGAGAATCCTCCTCGTCTAGTGATTATTTCTGAGAGAACATCTTTGGCAAATGTAACATGTAAAATCAATTGGAGCACATGATAAGAAACCAAAGATAAAGGTATAAATTGCTGAATTCATACATTTTTTTCCATCCAAGAACTTTTTGGGGGACTTTTAATTTTTTTTTTCTTCAATATCAGTTGCAGCTACATGAGATATGTTGGCTGAAAGAATATAAAAAAAGAATCAAAGAGGTTCGCGAGCTTAGGAGAAACGAGTCTCTAGCTGGAAATTTCAATTTGAACCATCTAGAGGACACACGTGAACTAACACATGAGGACCTGGTAGCCATAAGATCTAGACAAAATTGGCTCAAGAAAGGGGAATCAAACACAATTTGTGCACATGTTTGTGAGTGGTCGTTGAAGATCAAACTATATTGATCATATTATAATCAACGATAATGAGGTCTCTGGGTGTGACACTATTGGTACAACGATAGCTGCTTACTTTCAGGTTTCCACAAGACGACGTCCACCGGGTGAATGGTAGTGGCATGGAACAAGGTTGCCACCGATGTCCTCACAACGAAGACAAAACATGGTTTGCCCCTTTTTTGAGGCGGAAGTTCTCCAACCTCTAAAAGACTTAAAGGGAGGCACCTAGGCCAGATGAATTCTTGTTTTTCTTTTTTCTTGAATTCTGGATGGTGGTAGGATAGATGTCATGGCTATGATTCATGAGTTTGCCACACCTAATCAGGGTTTCGAGAAGATAAACAAGTTTTCTCTTTCTCATTCAAAACAAGTCAATAGTTGAACATGTGGAAGATTACAAACATGTAGTTTTACCAAATGCTACATACCTATTGGTGGCAAGAGTCTTGGCAAACCATCTACGTGAGGTTCTGAGCGAATTAGTGCACCTAGTTTAGTCTGTCTTTTATCACTGATCATTCCTTCATGGACGGATTCACCATGGCCTCAGTAATTGTCTCCTTTTGGAGACGAACAAGTAGATGTGGATTTTTTTTAGGAAGTTGACTTCTTCAAAGCATATGAATCCTTACACTATTCCTATGGATCTCCCTTCGGGTCATGGCTTTTATTCACTATGGATTTCACGGATGAAATAGTGTCTGCATTATTTCTTTCTCGACTCTTATAAATGGTGGTCCAGTTGGTGGATGAGTCCAACCACAATGAGGTGTAAGGCAGGTTTGCTCACTAGTCCTCATGCTCTTCATCATCGCGGCACACTCTTTGGCCAAATGCACTTTCTTTGCTTGTGATGTAGGGCATCATCACAATATTCTCCCCCATCCAAGATCAAGGTACCATGTTATTACAATATGCTTATGATACATTATTTTTTTATAAAAAGTGGTTTGGTGGTGGCACGGAGGATAGCTATGATTATTGATATATTTGGAGATATAAAATTTTTGGCACATTATTATTTTTTGTTAAATTATTTTTTGAATATTATTTTTATTAAAAATGTTTTCCAAAATAGTTTAGTTGAAAGTATTTTCAGATAGTATTTTCATTAAAATTATTTTTTGGATAATTTAGTTAAAAGGTATTTTTAGATATTATTTTTATTAAAAAGTGTTTTAAAAAAAGTTTTGTTGAAAGTATTTTAACTGAAAATATTTTCAGATATTATTTTCATTAAAATTATTTTCCAAATAAATTTAATTAGAAGACATCTTCGAATGTTATTTTTATAAATAATGTTTTCGAAAGATTTTAATTGAAAGTATTTTCATATACTATTTTCATTAAAATTATTTTTGGATAAATTTAATAAGAAGGGATTTTCAGATATTATTATAAGTCTTCTATTAAGACAATATTTTTGGATATTATTTTTGTTAAAATTCTTTTATAAAACAAACTCATTTTTGAAAATATTTATCATAAATTTTCTTTAATGTTTTTCGAACAAATTTAAGGTGGATTTTTTTAACTATAAGTAAAATTCTTTTTTATAAAAAATGTCAAAATTCATGGTCGTTGAACTAACCAAATTGGGCCATTTTAACGACACCAACTACGACACTTGAAGTCAAAGAATTAGATATGGCCTAGTTCATTACGATAATCAAATTTATATTAAGGTTGCTCCACCAGCATTTGTAGAAGGAGCCTCCGAAGAGCAGCATGCAACTCATGTGGGAGTCATGAAGCAAATAAAGACTGATGATGAGAAGGCAAATCTTCTAGAGCCGCTGAAAATCACATAGGTGTTGAATAGTCTCCCGCTTGCCTTCAATATGACAACCACATATGTTAGTGTGCTCGACCTTACAGAGGTCTTATAGAGCCTCGCGCCCCTTGACAGTGGCTCAAGAATCTCTTAACGCCGATGTGAGTAAAGGTGCAAATGCATATGGAAATTCTTAGTGAGAATCAAGGGTTCATCCATATATCCTCTAATCAAGTCTTTCATGAGTGCACAAAGCATATTTCAGTGGCCAAGAAGATCAAAAGGTTAAGCTTGGTCGTAAACAAGATCGTCACTCAGATACGGTCTCTTCCAGTCATCCTCGAAAAGATTTCAGCTGGAATTACCGTAGCTTCTGAGGGGCCCAACATGGAATAGTGGCAGCTTGCCTCCGTAGTTGATTGAGGCTCATGGAAAGGGTGAACAACACCTAAAAAGGTAATGAGTCCATCAAGAAGGTTGTTGAATTATTCTCCATTTTAGCCATCGAGCAGGACATGTCCAATGGGAAGAAGAAGATTGACATCTTCGAAGTGGAGGAAACTGCTTAAGGGAAGGATGAAGAGGCACATACTGTGCACCACCGCAAGCAAGTCACACCAAGTTTCAACCCTAAGAAGAAGCAGTTCAAACCTAGGATAGGGCGCAAGGTTCCAAGAAGAGCTTGTTTCACTTATGAAAAGTTTGGCCACTTTAAGAAAAACTATCCCAACAAGTCTGGGCAAGACGAAAAAAATATCCCATCCGACGGACAAAGAGGAGGAAGATCGAAGAAAGACGCATGAACCAACAAAGTTCTCCTTCACCATAGTGGTGGAATATAACACAATGACGACGAACATCAAAGGGTGGTGGATCGACTCAGAAGCGACTCGTCACATTGCCAAGACAAAGAGGGTCTTATTGACTTCAAAAAGCTAGCAAAGGGGGATCAGAGAATCTACATGGGCAATAACACTTACCTCGATGTTGAGGGAATAGTTGAGTACAAGCTGGATCTCGGAGATAGTTTCATGATACTCAAGAATGTGTTATACGTTGTAAGAATAAGGCACAATTTGATTTATGTTCCCCTCCTTTTGTAAAAGGACTTTGAAGTTAAATTTTATAGTGGTCGGATCACCGTATACAAGAACAATAAGGTCTATGCAATCAAAAAGTATTTACCCGATCATGACCTATTCTGCCTGAATATAATAAAGTTTGATGAAATAAAAGGCTCTTCCTAGTATATTATGTGTTATATGTCTAACTATTATCTTTGGCATGAGAGGTTAGAACATCCATAAAACTTGAAAATAGAATAAATAAAGAAGGTGAACTTAATGTCCAACATTTTTGGTGCAAGAATAATGCCATGTGAGTATTGTTTGGCCGGGAAAATGACAAGGACCTGATTTTCTATAGGGACAAGGTCAATTGAGTTGTTGGAACTAGTTCATTCAGATATTTCTGGACAATTGAGTATTCTTAGTTAAAAAAGTAAAGAGTACTTTACTATATTCATTGATGACCACTCTAGATAGTATTATGTACACCATAAGAAGCTTTCGATACTTTCAAGAGGTACAAGGCAATTATTTACACTACAAGAAAAATCATAATTTGCGGCGAATGTTCCATCGCAAAAATGCTCGACGCAAATTTTTTTGTGACAGAATTGCTGCCCCAAATCCCAAATGCGCCAGATGTTCTGCCGCAAAAAAATTGCATCGAGCATTTTAGCGACGGAAGATTCGTCGCAAATTTTGAGTTTTCTTGTAGTGTAAGAAAATGTTAGGAAAACCTAATAAGTGTCTAAGAATAAATAGAGGAGAAGAATAAACCTTCTAGGAATTTGATAACTACTGCATTTCAGAGGACATACGTATGCATCCTACGATGTCATATATGTCACAATAGAATGGTGTGGTAGAGAGAAAAAAATAAAATTCTTATTAGTGCAGTAAGATGTATTTTGTCTCATTTGGGTATGCCAAAGCACTTTTGGGGCGAGATATTGATGATCGTGAGTTACATACAGAACAAGGTGTTGAATCTAGGATCCCGAGAATATTTTGAATGATCACAATTTTGTAAGTGAACTCAGTCTGTACTGATGAACTTGTTTGAGCTGATTTCTGTAACAGGGTATATTCAAGTTCAGTACAGCGGTCGACCTGAGCTAAAGGAATGGACGACCTCTGTACACGTAATTTATACATGAAGAACCATACGTGTGCAGTGGGCGTTCTAAGAATATAAGCGGTCAACCAATATCAGAGCAGAAGAGCATATGATGTGCAGCAGCAGAGCATAGACGGTC
>LTAE01014399.1:0-11477 GCA_001647135.1 Pontederia paniculata | reverse complement strand
TATATATATATATATATATATATATATATATATGAATTAGATATTATGAGCTTATTTACAAGAGTGGTTGAAAGAATAGTTACTTTACTTGAACCATAAACCTAATCATGAACCACATGTAGACTAGACGGGTCTAGATATAAGAACTACTCCGACTATGGATTTAAAATATTAAATTTATAGATACAAAATTTGCTATGATTGATCAATGACTAGGTTAACTCAGAAATGTATATTTTAATTAACAACCATATATATATGAGGTACTAATAGAATCTAGTTGTACATTTGATTAAATTCACAGGGTTATAGACTTGCTCGGATGCGGGAGACCCAGCGAGGTTGAGCGTAGCCGAGGTGAGTGGGACTTTCCATAAACCTAGAGCAACACCACATCGTTGTGGTTCATTATATTCATTTCTTTAGCTCACTTGATTGATTATGTTGATGATGTGATGATCTTATGAGCTATTGTCTTGATATGCCGGCTCCGGTCTTCCGATTGGATTTCGTATGGATTTCGAGTACTTGGAGTTTTCGGGATTTATGTATGATGTCTACTCGTATGTCGAGATTTGATAGCTTTTATGCTTGAGTGTCATAAATTCTGAAATCTTGTGATAACTACTAATGTTAAGTACTATTTTGAAATAATATCATGATATATGTATATCTCATGCATGTGCATTAGACATGCATGGTAGCTCACTTCGAGTGAGGTGTTGATGATGGTGATGGTAGCTCTGTCTCGTGTGGGCAAGCAATAGCTTGCATGATCGAGGTGAACTATACTTGATGTGGTGATTGTAGCTCTCCCTCGTGTGGGCAAGCAATAGCTTGCGTGGTCGAGTTGAACTACACATGATGTGATGATGTTGGTGGTAGCTCTCCCTCATGTGGGCGACCGATGACTCGTGTGGTCAAGGTGATCTACGTGTGCATGACGGTGTGATGCCCTCGTGTGGGCAAGCTATGACTCGCGTGGTCGAGGTGGTCATCAACCGTGGCGGATGGTGGATGTGCTCGTAGAGGGCGAGGTGTCATGACACATAGATCAGTTCGTACATAGCATGTTTTAACTCCTGCATTGATTGCAAGTATTTTGTTATATAACGCTATGTATGATATATTTTTTATCGTGATGGTTTTGTTTTCGGGTGGTTTAAATATTTTATGGATCCATTTATTTCACTCATTGAGCCATTTATGCTCACCCCTCTTATTATTGTTGTGTTGTAGGTGAGGAGGAGGAGATACTCCTCGAGGATTGAGGCTATAGACCTCTTGCATGCTCACCGGGCTTAAAAAGGGAAAATAACTAGGATTGTGTGAATATGAGAGTTTGGAGAGTTTTATACTATATATTCTTGTCCATTCTTGTCATATCCATAGAGTTTTGTCTATTTGTCGGACCCTCATGCCCATTTATATGTTATCATTGTTGTCGGAGTGTTGTGAACTTCTTGATGGGACATCTGGTCTCACTTTTATCCATTTTAGTTCTATTTCGTTTATATGATTCAGGCTTGGCCCATATTATCTGTTGTATATGTCGCATGGACAAATTTTTAGCAAAGATCATGTCAAAATTTTTGGAAAATCCTAGAGTTAGTTCATTTTGAGTCGTTGGTCTACTATATTGATCGTTATTATATAGAGTTTGAATTTGAATTAGTGAAAAGTCGTAACACCCCTTGCCGCGCTCCGGGCGTCGGGTTCAGGGCGTGACATTTTCTCCCACAAATCCAAGTATGGATTTCGAACTAAAACATCAATATTGAGGCAATGAAAGATCTTTGAGGATTCTTTAATCTCTTGATCATGATAGTTTTAAGCTAATGAAAAGAAAATGGATTGATCTTATTACATGTCACTCAAGGATTGGAAGAAATATTTATTATTCCATTGATGATCAAATAGCAGGAAGGTTGATCTTTTAAGGTCTAGTTCTTGTAGATTACCTTGATAATATATACATACATATATGTGTGTATGTATGTATGTATGTATGTATGTATGTATGTATGTATGTATGTATGTATGTATGTATATGCTAGAGGACATGATTAAAATATTTATATGATGTCATATCATGTCAAATAATGATATAATTTAATTCCTAAGGAAGTTATTCAGGGACAAGATAAATAAAAAAATGATCATTGAGAAGTAAAGACTTATTGATATATTTGCAAATAAATTTAAAATGATATTGATATCAAGATTCTATACTATCAATTGGAGGATTTATAAAGAACAATTTAATGGACATGAGTTAGATGTGAGAAGTTTGGGCGAGTATCGTTCGAATAACTAAAATGATAAAAGTGAAATTCCTATAAATTAAATTATGAATAACAAATGAAAGATCAAAATGATAAATTACATGGATATAGATTTACATCATCTTCTATAGAGTGTTTAGGAAGAACATGGCCTCAAGGAAAATTAGAACTCTTAGAATTATATGTTTTTAAGATGAGAAATAAACTTCAAGGGACTAGGTGATGAATCTAATACCTAGCATGTGAGAAGTTTAATTTTAAATTTGTGTCCCATTGATTTTATAAAGGTCATGTGAAGGAAGATTTTTATTGCTCCATTTTAGAAACTTTCAAATAGTGAAATTGATATTTTGAAGGTGCTCAAGTGATTTAATGAGAGGTTAGATTAAGAAAAGAAATATAATGATGTTCCATCACAAAGTATTAGTGGTTATATTAATCGTTTCCCAATGGACAATGTTAAGGTGCTATCACTGTTAGCCAATGTAATATAGAGAAAGATTCACAAGGCTGAATGGATGAAAGAACATGGTTGAGCATGATTTGATGGATGTTATTGATGAGACCCATAAAGACCATATTGAGATTCTTTCTTACATAGTAATGTAATATTATTGTGGATCATTGTATAGATGTACTAAGACCGTCTTGTCTAACAAATACGGATTGAAAAGACTTAAAAGAACAAATGAGGTTATGATGTGTCCTTTGATTAAAGTGTACCCAATTGTCCGTGATCAATGTTAAAAGTGGTAGCATAAGTTGGATAGATTTTTTGATGTCTAGACATAATGATGTAGAACAGTTAGATCAAGAAGTCGTAACTTTTGTAAGAAAAAGAAACACCCAAATTTGGAACGTAAAGAGAATTATGATCGAATAAGTAAATCATTGTTATGTTGATCTAGACTATAGATCTTATGCATTTACTTCAAAAGGGTGTATTGAACGTAAATTTCTTATTCATATATTATTTATGAATGAAGAGTCCTTATTGATGTGCATAAATCGTGTGTCGAAATGAAGGTGGTACCAGGTTTTAGAATGTCAAAACTTAACAGTTATGGACCTGAGGGCACCTAGATAGAAACAACCAATCAACAAGTCTTAAAAATAAACCTAAACATACAACTTCATGATGCGAAAATTCACACGTGTAAAAATACTCGGCAAGTGTACCGATCACTCAAGTAATAAAGAGTGAATATAGAGTTGTCGATCCCACAGGGAGTAATGAAATTAAAATCCAAAAATCTTATTTGAAAACTTGAAAAGATAAATTTTAAAAGTTTTTTTGAAAAGATAAAAGAAAAAGAAAAGAAATGATAAGATAAGTAAAAGATAAAAGATGACATTTAAGTTTTTAGAAGATAAATAGATAAATAAATTAGGTTGGTTAGGGATAGAAGTTTGTTCACTACTGTTATCTTTCGGAATTAATCAATAAACATATCTAAATGTTGGATGGTAGAAGAACTGATTTAAATTTATAAGACTCCGGAAACGGATGACTTAACTATTTTAATTATAATTAAAGTTAGGAGTATGTGAAAATATTAAACCCAAAATTATTTACTTTTAAAATGCGATGAAATCAAATCCTAAATCGCTAGGCCTCTTTCAAGTGAATAGCAACCTACAACCTATGAATTCTGGAAACAGATAGACATAGGTCCTTGAATCCGAACAGGTAAATCTAGGAAGAACGACCGGAATAAATAACGCTGGAAACGGCCCGCGTTGTCCAAAACGTACCGCGTCGGCCAATAAAAATGTGGCTCCTTAAGAACACAGTCGAGTCCTTAAGAAGATCACGATCGCGGTTGTCTCGAATAAAAAATGATTAAAATAATTAGGAAACAGCAGAAACTGGGCGCATGACCAACACGGCCCAAGTCGGCTTTCGAAGAAGACACGGTCGAGTCTTTAAGAAGATCACGATCGCATTCGATAAAAACAATAAAATATTCAAATGGTTGCGTATAAGGCTCGGAAAATGAGGAGAAGAACACTGCCGAGTCGATGAAGATCACGACCACGGTTCTTCGCAGATTAAAATATTCAAGGGAAAAATGCAAACGATCGCGGCGAAAAAAGAGAAAACGGACTGTGTTAGATCAACACGGCCTATTTTCTCAGCGGCCGAAAAAACAAGTTTCGATTATAAGATTCAGAAATAAAACCAGATATGAACATAGAGAGTAATACTAACAATATCTCACGATTATTGTCAATAAACTAGTCATTAACTATAATAAAAGATTCAGATTCAAGTTCATCTAATCATTCAACATTGAATAATCCAAAAGAGTAACAGGGTTTACAGAATTCTTCCCTAACCAATAAACTAAACTAAGAAAAGAAAAACTACTAACAGATTCTACAAAATTTCGTCAGGACTTTGTCGTCGTCGGGTCTCCTCCTCTCCACACCAGAGCTGCAGGCAGAAACTTAAAACTCCAAAAATAGGGATCCCCCTCTGGGGTTACAAGGGGTCCTATTTATAGGCAAAAGTTGACATGAGGACCCTAAACCGGATGGTTAAAATTAAATCTTTCTAACTTGGAGGTGAAGTAATTATCAAGAGTCGTCCGTTCTGCCGAACCGCCTTTGTTAGGTGAGAACACGGCCCATTTTTTACCAAAATGGCCCGAGTTTGCTGACGTGGAGTCTGATTCATACTTGATTTCAAACGAGGAAGGTTTTGACGTCATCGCTAACACGTGGCGTCTTCTGAGTGGGCGAATCCACCAATTTGACGTGGAACTCCGTCGTGGCGCTGAGCTGACATGGCATCAGAAACGGCCCATTTTGGAGAATACGGTCCGAGTTGGGTACTGGGAGTTGGGGTTGATAACTAAGAGCCCGACACAGCCCGTTTTGGGTGAACGCGGCCCGTGTCGGTGTTGAATTCTTTTACTCCTCAGTTGTTTGTTGTTTTATTCGAATTCTTTGCAGTTTTGAGACTCTTTTACCTGAAAATTATACAACAGAGAACATTTGAGTAGTTTCTGACTCATAGACAAAATATAATAAATAAAACATTAAAATGATAAATAAATCTATATTAAATGCCTAAAAATGATATGAAATGGATGCGTGCAACATGTATATTTATGCTCGCATCACTTCAACCACAAGTATACGATTTTTCTTGTAGTATTTTAGGGTCGAATCCACATGGAAATTAGGAATTCACAATTCAACCTCTTTATGCTACCATGAACCAAAATCAAAGAGGGAAATATTTGTGCAGAAAATTAGATGAACTAGAACTAAAATTTGAAAAGATAAGTGAACAAATATTTTTGGTATTTTTATATGTTAGATAAACAGAAATAGAACCAATATGAAGTGAGATCGAATCACTCAAATAGGGAAAACAACCACGACATGGGAATCATTTCCGAATCTTACTTGCTAATGAACACGTGAAACTCAAATAATGTCGACTTGAGACATTAAGGAATCAAACCTAGCTACTCTCGCAGTCAAGGCTTCAGCCTAAATCCCTAGAGGTTTCTCCCATAACTCTCTCGAATGTCATGGATAACCTCTCTCCAATCTCCCCTAGATATCTATAGGAGCCTCTCGGATCCCCCCATAAATACCTTAGACGAAGGGGTCAAGCCTCTCGGATCTATCTCTCGTATATATGAGATACAAAGATAAGAGATAACTACTACTCTACTTCGATGGAGAAGGTTAAGCCTCTCGGATCCCAACCTTCCATCGGGGACGAAATAACAAATAGCTCACGACATTCAAACTCAAATGTGCAATTAATGGTAAGAACCAAAATCTATATGTTCCCAAATGGAATGGGTTGAGCCACTCGGATCCCAACCTCCATGGAACATACAGTTTGTGTGTCACAACATAAAATCAGCGTGTACACAAAGCACATACAAAAGGGAAGATTGGAAAATCAAATGGAAACTCAAATGCATTAAAAGATAAGTTCATGCAACAAGTAGGATTTCTCAAATCATCCCATGTTTAGGCCTAATCATTTAGCCTCTAACGGCCATCAAAAACATCACAAACATGATAATACAAGAGTTCATCATTGGAGATTAATACAAGTAAGAATCACAAAGCATAAACCAATGATACTCCCCAAATCTCCGTATCGAAGACCTTCTTCTTCAACTATGGTTCTCTTCTCTTCTCAGTAATGGCGGCGGCTACACTCAATGCTCCTTGCCGGATGCAGAACGGGGCTCCACTCAATGCTCCTTGCCCTCTTGTCCTCCTCCTCTTGCCCAATCCTTCCATGCCACCTGTCACCTTTACAGCCCTATTAATATTCCTTGAAAACACCCATGAACCTTCCTCATTTGGACCACAAAAGCTGGCAGAGGAATCTATAAATTTTGTTTTGTGTTTTGTCTTCTAGTAGCTTTTGGCAGATAGTGGCAACAAATACCCTTAGATCTAATCCTCAGCACAGATACCCCCATGTATAGCTTCCAGCACACGTGTTGGTTGGCGTTGGGTAAATACCTACGGGAAATCAAGCATAAATCATTCAAAACCTTACAAAAAAGTCATGGGGGTAAAAATGTGCATTTATGCCCAGGGAATTTCAAAAGATGCAAAGAACGTAAAAACATGTGGCAATATATGTAAATGATGCATATTTTCGTGAAAAATTGTAGTCTTCGCACAAGAAAATAAGGAGTACATTTCCTATCATCATAATTCTCCCAAACTTAGACTTTTACTTGTCCTCAAGCAAAGAATTAAAAATTAAGGCCAAATAAATAGCAGTTCAAATCGGCCACACTATTAACCTATAATAACTTACACAGTTCCCCAGTTGGTGAGATCCACCTAGTCGTTCATGCGTTTTCTTAGCCAATTAACCTCCTCCTAGAACCACTAAAACTCAAGCCTAGTGCACAGCTAATGATACAAACTGGATAATCCCTTCCCACAGCCCCTCTCTAGACTCACAATACTTGATAAATGGTAGAAGTAATGTTGGTTTACTCACAAACACAAATGGTTACTAACCCTTCTTCTTCCTCTTTTTTTTGTTTTGCATTGGGTTACTAACCAACAATTTTTTTTCGAATGAGGTTACTAACCCTCTTTATGGAAGAGTATATACATGTGTTGTCTGAGAGTAAACCAACAACGGATGCAATGATTGAAAAAAGAACTAGAGAGTAGCATGAACATGGTATCATCCAGTTGCTATGAGTTTTGGTTCTATTTGGGGGCAGTTATGTGTCTTGGCTCCATCTAGTTACGAATGGCCGAGGGTTCTAACAAATTGGGAGTGAGAGTGTAAAGGCACTAAGGTTACATAATGCTTTCTATCTTGGGCTGAGTAAGCAGGAATGTATATGCCAAAATCATAATGTGATTGGAGGAAGAGTTGTGTGGAAATGTTGTCATGCTGCAAAAGGGATGATTTCAAAACTTCTATACATATTTAAACCAAAAAGTGGGCATGGTAGCTCAAATGAGTTGTAGTTTAAGAAGAGTGACTATACCATTGGCTCCCCAAAACTTAAATTCAATATTGTCCTTAGTGTTGATCTAAGAGAGGGACAGAAATCTTATAAGGGTTTGCGGATGAGGAGTTGGGGCCAGCTGTAGTGACTCCTAGATTGTCAGCAATTGACTAGACAAGACCTCTGAGTTGTTTGTTCTCCTTCCTCAAATTGATGTTGTGGCCTAGGATGGTTGAGAGTAATGCATTCTGCTTTGCCATCTAGTAGGTGGACATGTCGGGGGTAGCTTTAGTGGTGTCAGCTTTTTTTGGGGTGGGGGCTGCTTGAGGATCAACTATTTTCTTGATGGTGGAGGTAGCAGGAGTAGCAGCTTCTTGTGGGATGGGGGTAGTTTGATGTTCATCTGGAGTGGGGGTAGCTTTTTTCGGAGTGAGCTTCTTCTTCCTCGTAGAGGTGGGATCAGTCTTGGCTGGAGTAGTTCTAATCTTCTTGGTTGGAGAGGTGGTGTCAACTACAATGGGGTAAGTTGGGGTTGTCTTCCTTCTTTTGTTAGTTGTAGGGGTTGCAGGGCTAGGTGAACATTTCTTACTCTTTCTTTTTTATAGCATTTTTAATTCAGAGACAGCTGCTGCAGAGGTTGGTGAGGTGGGGTCAGCCGCGTGTGTATCCTCTAGCAACCAATTTTGCTTCTTTGTCACTGTTGTGCGGGCAGAGTCAGGTAATTTGATGTCGTGATAAGGATCCCTGGGATTGAGTAAGTAATATACACCTTGGTGGCAAGTCACTATCTTCATGTGTAGCAAGCTTTTCATGTCCAGTGTCCCCCTGGTGGAAATGTCTTTCAGGGCTTTGATATTAACGCCGCATGCTTTTGCAATAGGTGTTATCGGTCCACCTATAACCATAGTCCCCTTGTCCTGACGTGCCATCTTGTACGATTTAGAAAGAAATATGCCCACAAGATCGATCTTTTTCTATCCGCAGAAAAGCCCAAATAATGAATAGTTCAGTCTCTCTAACACTCGATTGGATGTTGGTGCGGTCGAGAAGGGTGTTTGCCAGGGCTCTATGAAAATACGGGATGACCGGATTTCAGATTCATGCGGATGTGGCATGCTTGATTTGCAGTTCATTTTGACTAGTTATCCATTTCCAGACTACTTTGGGATCATAGGAAAATGGCTTTGGGGCAGTCGTAGAAGGTAAACCCATTGCCTTTCCAATCTGATCGAAAGTCCAATTGAAATCCTTATTGAAGAGGCGGAATGTTACCTGACGGTCATCCTCGTCGATCTCTAGACTGCTGAAGAACTCGTTTGCTATTGCCTGGCATGTATCCAAGCCTTGAAGGAAGAAATCAGATGCGTGCATCCCTGCGGTCAGTTTCTTGAAGTCTTTATAAAATCCAAGCTTCCTCATAGCGTCCAAGTTCAGGAATTTCGTTGGGTGGAAGACTCGATTGCTCAAAATTTGGTGACGATGTTCGTGCTTCGATCTTTGAAGATGATTTGTCCTGGGCGATGAAGAATCTTGCTGGTGGATTGTGTCTTCAGGGCAGGAGCGGCCTCTCATGAAGAATCAGGGGTAGTTGATCTGTTAGCAAACTCCTTAGATGATGATTCAGCAGGGACGATCGCTTCAGGCACTCCAATCGGTATTGCAGGTTGTGGTGGAGATTCAGATGCTACTGATTTAGAAGGAGGTAAATCATTGAGTAGAGGGGTCAGGGCAGGGGTGGTGGTAACGAATGGAGCCTCTGTTGGCGTCGTCGGTTCCGTTGGAGAGAAACTTATAAGTGGTGATGCCGAAACTGAGGTCGGGGTTTCGGGAAGAGGTTCAGTGGTGGCTAGTGACTGAGGTGGGGTTTTGTAAATATCGGATGGGTGATCAAGGTTTTGTGGTGGAGTTTGTATGGTTGGAGCTGTTGGGGGAAAGGTCAGGAGTTTAAGAGTTGGAGCAGTCAATGGTGTCTCAAATGATGGTGTTGCAGACAGTGGCGACTTGTCAGAGCTTGAAGAGGAATCAGAGAAGGTTGCAGAAGGCCGCTTGCTCGGAGGCATCTCGACGCGCTTAGTGATGACGACTTTTCACTGAACTGGTGGAAATGAACGTGGTTGTTAAGGATGAGATTGCACAGAAGTAGAAGCTGGCGGCGCAGGTGTGGCTGGGGTGTTGCCTCCTCCAAAGATGATTGGATTTGTCGACGAACAACATGTAGATCCCTTCTTTGGCTTCGGATGCCAGGTGCGGCCGGTAGCTTTTCCTCTTGTGGCAACCATCATCCTTTTATCTCAGCTTTAGGAGTCACCAGACTGGCGAAAGATGAGGGGTCGGTGGTTAGGATTAGTGGCGATTTGGGTATGAGGGTGGTGTGTCCGAGGCATTGTCGTGCTGGTAGTGGGTGATGAGAGGGGATAATGAGTGGTGTTCAATGTAGTGGAGAAAGAAATGTGCAATGATCATGTCACGGTACGCTAGGGTCCACTACATCTGCACGACACCACTAATTGAATAGGAAACAATGTTGTCCCTTGTCATATAGCGTAATGATGATGGAAATGTGCCCCCATCTGAGTTCTGGAACAGTTCACATGCCCCCATCCATCTTCTGAAGTTAAAAGAAACAAAGACAGAAAATTATTAGGGGTTAGAAAGTAAACCTGGTTGTCTCCAAGTGAACGCCCTAGTTTAATGTCTCTAGGCTGGACATAGTTCTAATTGAATCTGTCATGAGTTTTGTGGTGGTTCTTCCAAAGAGATATAAGTCGAGTGTTCCAAAAGTGAAGCTTCATGGTATACCTTGACCCGTTGTCCATTCACCAGAAATGGTTCCCCTTGATTATTTAATAGTTCTATGGCACTTGAGGGAAAAATCTAGTACTTGTAAAAGGGCCCGTCCATTTTGATTTAAGTTTCCATGGGAAGAACTTGAACCTCGAGTTGAATAGGAGCACTTGGTCACCCACTTCTAAAATTGGTTTTTGAATTCTCTCAGCATGCCATCATTTAGTTTTTTCCTTTGTAAGAACTTGAATTTTTGTATGCAGCAGCTCTCAATTCCTCAAGCTCATGCAATTGGATCCGCCGATGGTCGTTGGCCTCCTTTAAATCAAAGTTTAGGTATTTGGTTGTCCAAAGAGCTTTGTGTTCTAATTCAACCGGCAAATGTCATGACTTCCCATATACCAACCTGAAGGGTGTAGCTCCTAAGGAAGTTTTAAATGTTGTTTTGGATGCCCAAAGGGCCTCATTCAGTTTAGTGCTCCAATCTTTTCTCAAAGTGGCTATTATTTTCTCTAGAATATATTTAATCTGCCGATTGCTAATCTCCACCTGCCCACAGGTTTGAGGCTCGTAGGGGGTAGCTATCCTGTGAGTGATCCCATACTTCCTTAGTAGAGTTTCAAAACCTTTCTATGAAATGTTTGCCTCCATCGCTAACTGATGACAGAAAATTGCTCTATGTTCTGATATGCAAAGGCTCTATGTTTCCACGAAACTATGCATCAACTACACACTTTTTCATGCTAACTTAAGTCCTTTGCACAATTTCCAATTTCCTAGGTCTCGATCTATATTTCTCAACCTCTGTGATGAATTTTCCAACAATCGAAAGAGTAATGAACCTTAATCTTTCCTCACAGGGTTGAATGCACCTAAGCTGGAGCTTCGCATGGGGGCATATGTGAATCAGAAGATCAGACCTAGGGGCATCCGCAGTTGCTGT
>LTAE01014396.1:0-11478 GCA_001647135.1 Pontederia paniculata | reverse complement strand
CCCCCCCTCTTGGTGTCGTCTAGATCCTACAATGTTAACCCCCCGACATGGTCTGATCACCCCGAAAGAGTCCAATGTTGACTCTTGAAGGAGTCCAATATTAATCCTCGAAGGACTACGATCACCCCTCAAAGAGTATAATGTTAACTCTCGAAGGAGTCCTATCACTCTCAAAGGAGTCCAATTTAACTTTCAAGTCCTATCACTCTCGTAGGAGTCCAATGTTAACTCTCAAAGGAGTTCCATTCATCAAAAACAATTTCATCTTGTGCATGTCGAATTCAATCACATGCAACAATCCTTTTTACATCATATAATCATGCATAAATAGATTTAAACTTCATGAAACGATTAACAACAACAATTCAATACATCACATATAAAAATATTTTATTAATCACTTAGCTAATACGAAATATAATATGGTTTTATATTATTTTAATATAGACCACACATTTAAAATGGATAATTAATTATATATGTAACGCCCCCAGATCCACACCCTACCACGAGCTAAAACATAGACTTGGAGACGTTATGACATTACTTTCTTTGACTTGACTTTTGACAAAAGATTGACCATCAATATGAGGAAGCAATAAATTTAAAAATAAAACTCAATAAAATAGCCTAGCTCGTGAAACATTAAATAAAAGACCATTTAAGTAATAAAACTCAATAGATAATAATTTGGCTCAAGCTAGACTTCTATCATGTGCAAGTCACCACATCACGAACGCCTGCGTTATTAGTGTCACCGTCTATTCATCATTACCTTCCTAACATGCAGGATCAAAAGCAAGAGAGACAATGCTCCCATGAGCGATGAAATGTAATATGTAAAGAAAATAACAGGAAAATTAAATGTAATGACATGTAGAACAATTAACATCAATATAATAACTTTACCATACAATACATGTTTCACATTTTTCATTACCTCAATTGCAAGAACCCCAATTGTATTGTTATTGCACAATACAATTGCAAGAACTCAATTGCAAGAACCCCAATTGTATTGTTATTGCACAATGTCCAATACTCTCTATTTAGTAGGTTCAAGTCCAATTCAATGTTTTAGTTATGACCCATTGCCATTTCTTTTTTATATTGCCCCAAACTATACAATTCCAAGTTAACCCTTGAAGAAGTCATGTCATTCCCGAAGAAATCAATTGTTAACCTTTGAAGGAGTCCTATTCATCGAAAACCAAATCATCCTCTTCATATCAAATTCAATCACATGCAATAATCCTTTTTACATCCTATTATCATGCACAACTAGGTTTAAACTTCATGCAACAATTAATAACAACAATTCAATGCATCACATATAACAATATTACATTAATAAATCTTTCTAGTGATGGGAACACTGCCCGCGTACTGGCAGACACGGTTCCAAGCCCGACATGGCCATGTCGTATTGGGATAACATGGCTGAGGTTTAGGGCAAAAAGACTTGAGTTTCA
This sequence comes from Pontederia paniculata, assembly GCA_001647135.1. Lineage (NCBI taxonomy): Eukaryota > Viridiplantae > Streptophyta > Magnoliopsida > Commelinales > Pontederiaceae > Pontederia > Pontederia paniculata. The sequence goes on along the minus strand of LTAE01014396.1, from coordinate 10,006 downwards.
ATTCAATTTTGAACCGACCGATGATGTGGTTTGCATCAGGTGATGCAACTCTTCCAATATGATGCATGATGTCCGAGGAACATGACCCGTGTCAAAAAAACACATGGATTGTTTCCTGAGAGTTGACAACTTGTAGCGGCGTGACTGGCGAACTCGACCCGCATCAAGGTGCGACGCAATCTGCATCCTAACTCTAGTGTGGCGGCGATGCGGTGGTGTCGACTTTGCATGGTCCACGTCAAGGGATGACGTAGCCCGTGTCTAGTCTATTGTGATCCTGCGACACGATCCGCATCTCACAAACACGGTTGTTCTTGTGAGAGAGCACAGTCCGTGTTCATCGCGACACGGTCCATTTTCCATCCTATGTCATGCATATGATAAATCTATTATTTGATCCTCCTTAATTACATACCTTGGTTATGCTTATTAACCTTTATTCTCGATCTATGTGCTTCGGTTGTCTCTCTTTCCTATGAGAGTGCATTTCGTGTCCATTGCGACACGAAAATCTGAATCACTTTCTTTTTATTATTAGTTATTACTCTCTTTTATTCAACTCATTCTAAATTTTTATATTTATGTAGGAATGTTGGAAACTTAAAACAAATTATTACAAATGGATCAACTAGCAAGAGACCCAACTATAAAGTTGTTTTCCATAATATTAGCATGATGTAAGTTCTCATATATGGGAAATGTAATAGGAATTAGTTATGTGCTAACACTAGATATTGCATCAAAATAACTTTCCTTGTTCGAAATTAAATAATATCAAGAAAACATATGTATTGTAATTTGTTGGGCCGCAAACTCGAGGCTTGATGCAGCGCACATAGGCAGCCAACCTTCCAAGACGCAAGGTGTTGCCTCTTGTCTTTCCATGCTTGCGCTTGCAAGAGCAAGTGCCCCTTATGGGCTGCCATATGTGGCCAACCAAGGGGGGGCCTACATGGGGGGTGCCCATGAACGTCTTCCATTGCCATCCCATCGAAGCGGCATATTCAATTGTGGCCACCCTCCCTTAACTCGATGGCTATTAAAAGGGTAGTGGTCGTCCCATCGACGGTGTGTGCAAGGAAATACGAGCAGCATGCATTGAGCGATATATGCACAAATGAATGTATATGCTCTTTTTCATATTTTCATTTCTTCCATTGCATTTGAGTTGTGACACCATGTTCCACATCCTCGTTATTTGGTTCTTGATTTTGAGGCAAAGCACAACTTATCGAGGTGTTCATGGAGAAGCCGTTCAAGCATCTTTACTTTCGCAACCATACACTTTTCCTTACATATGAGTCTTCGTTTATTTTCGAAAGGAATTGAATATGAGCAAGTAAGGCTTCTTTTGTGTGACTAGAAGAATGACTACTCATTGGGTGAGTTTATAAAAAGCACTTTTATTAGATGTTACTCTTTTTTGTTTGAACTCATTATGAATCTATGTATTTTATGTTGGAATGTTGGAAGTCTAAGACAAATGAATATGAAGGATCAACTAGCAAAAGACCTAACTATAAAATTGTTTTCCATAATAGTTGCATGATGTAAGTTCTCATATTAAGGTAGTGTAATAGGAATTAGTTTTGTGCTAACACTACGTGTTGCATCAAAATAGCTTTCCTTGATTATGAAGAATCAATCTTTTTAAATTTTCTTTTTCTTGAAGATTTCACTAAATTAATTAGTTTTGTGTCATTTCTCATTTTTCTATTGTCCCAAATTGTTCAATGATCACAATCAATCAATTAGTGATTCTTTAATCGTGAAGGTCATTGGTTTTACTCCCAACGCCCATGAAGTATAGCTAGGCCTGAACTAAAATACTTAATATCAATTGTTAACCCCCGAAGAAGTCCAATGTTAACCCCGAACAAAGTCGATCGCCCCCGAAGGAGTTCAATGTTAACCTCAAAGGAGTCCTATCACTCTTGAAAGAGTCCAATTTTAACCCTCGAAGGAGTCCTATAACTCTCGAAGGAGTTCAATGTTAACCCCCCCCCCTCCCCCGAAGGAGTCCTATTCATCGAGAACCAATTAATCCTCTTCATGTCAAATTCAATCACATGCAATAATCATTTTTACATCTTATTATCATGCGCAACTAGGTTTAAACTTCATGCAACAATTAATAACAACAATTCAATGCATCACATATAACAATATTTCATTAATAAGTCTTTCTGGTGATGGGAACACGGCCCACGTCTTTGCGTACATGGTCCATTTCGAAGCCCGACACGGCCCATGTCATATTCGAACATTATCCATGTCATTCATTCAATCCGAGTTTCATGCAATTCCCCCTATGTCAATTAGTGTGCGACCGTGTTGAGATAAGATGACGGTGTTTAGGACAAAATGGTTCGAGTTTCGATTCAATTCTGAACTGGCTGATGATGTGGTCTGCGTCAAGTTATGTATGCAACTCTTCAAATACGATGCACACTGTCCGCGGATCATGGTCCATGTCTGAGAAACACACAAATTGTTTCGTGTGATTTGACAACTTGTAACGGCATGGTTGGCGAACATGATCTTCGTCAAGGTGCGATGCAGTCCGCGTCCTAACTCTGGTGTGGTGGCGGTGCGGTGGTGGCTTCTTAGCAGGGTCTGCATCAAGGGACTACATAGTCCGTGTCTAGTCTACCGTGATCCCGGGACATGACCCACGTCTCGCAGACGTGATCATTCCTATGAGAAAGTGTGGTCCGTTTCCATCGCGACGCGGTCCATTTCCATCATGTGTCATGCATATGATAAATATATTATTTGATCCTCCTTAATTGCATACCTTTGTTATGCTTATTTACATTTCTTCTTGATCTATTTGTCGTCTCCTCATGTATGGCCTCTTCTGCTTCAAGTGAGAGAAAGAGAGAGGGGTGGGAGGGAGAGAGACTGGGAGAGAGAGGGAGAGAGAGAGAGAGAGAGAGAGAGAGAGAGAGAGAGAGAGAGAGAGAATTCTGGTGAGAACATCTCTCCTCTTAACCTCCTTTTATTGGGGTTGTCTAGGCATAATCCAAGTCCCTCCTTTTAAGTCAAATTTAACTTAGTCCCTCCTATTTTCTAATTTGACAAAGATTAGGATAACAATTGGACTTTGACTCTCATCCTTTTCCTAATTTTAATCATATTCTATCTTATCTTATTTTATTTTTACTTTTTATCTTTTAATTTTAATTACTGAAAATTGTCGAGTGTTACATAATAACCTCCTTAAAAATGAATTTGTCCTCAAACTCAGCAACACCATCTATCTATCAATGATTTATCTTTAATCCATGTTCGAGTACTTAATCGTATTAGTAGGATTCGCTCAGAAGTATCTGGTTGGGCTTGTCATCTCGGTTAGCAATACTCTTGGGAGAACCATCTACATTTACAACAAGTGATATAAACATTTAAACATTAACTTTTCTACCGATAACCTCCTTAGGACTTGACTTATACTTTTTCTTGATGGCACTTTGATTGTTCATGATGCTTACACATAGACTATACTTTGTTAGAGATAGCTAAAAAGTCTTTCTCGTTAGGCTCTGATACCTTACTGTAATGCTCCAAAATCCACACCCCCGCCACGTGGCGGAACATAGACTTGGAGACACCACGACATTACTTCTTGAATTTGACTTTGACCAGAAAGCAATAACTTAAAAAATAAAACTCAATAAAATAGTCTATCCCGTGAAATATCCTTTTTCATTTGTTCGATAAAAGAAAAGACATAACTAGTAAAATTCATTAGAGACTAATTTGAGTCAAACTAGACTTCTATCATGTCCAAGCCTTCACATCATGAACACCTACATCATCTCTTTTTCTATTAGATATTACTCTCTTTTCTTTTAATTCATTCTGGATTTGTGTATTTATGTAGGAATGTTGGAAACCAAAACAAATGATTCAAAGGATCAACTAGCAAGAGACCCAACGGTAAAGTTGTTTTCCATAATATTAGCATGATGTAAGTTCTCATATTTGGGCAATGTAATAGAAATTAGTTATGTGCTAACAATAGGTGTTGCATCAAATTAGTTTTCCTTGTTCCAAATTTAAATAATATCAAGAAAAGATATGTGTTAGGCCGCAAACCCGAGGCTTGATGCAGCCCGTGTGGGCAACCAGCCTTCCAAGACGTGAGGTGTTTCCTAATGTCTTTCCAGGCTTGCGCTTGCAAGAGCAAGTGCCCCTTATGGGCATCAACATGTAGGCGCCAAAGGGGGGTACTACATGGGGGTGCCCATGAGCGCCTCTCATTGCCATCCCACCGAAGCGGCATATTCAATTACGGCCACCCTCTGCTAACTAAACGACTATTAAAAAGGCAGTGGTTGTCCCATCGGCGGTGTGTGCAAGGAAAAATGAGCAACATGCATTGGGCGTTATATGCACCAATGAATGTATAAGCTCTTCTCCCAATTTTCAATATTTCCATTGCATTTGACTTGTGAAACCATGTTCCACATCCTCATTCTTTGTTTTTCGATTTTGAGGCAAAGCACAATTATCGAGGTGTTCGTGGAGAAGCCGTTCAAGAATCTTTAACTTTTGCAACCATACACTTTTCCTTACATATGAATCTTCGTTTATTTTTGAAAGGAATTGAATAAGAGCAAGTTAGGCTTCTTTTGTGTGACTAGAAGAATGACTATTCATTGGGTGAGTTTATAAAGAGCATTTTTATTATATGTTACTCTTTTTTTGCTTGAACTCATTATTAATTTGTATTTTATTTTGGAATGTCGGAAGCCTAAAACAAATGATTATGAAGGATCAACTTTTGTGTGATCAGAAGTACTTACATTGTTATCTCACTCCATAACGTATAATGATAATTAATTGGCTGATGATATTTAATTATGATTATTATTTTTAGTCTCAACGTAAGTTTCTTGATAAGGACTCTTTTTTTATTTGCTACAATTAATCCAATTTGCTTTATTCTCACTATTGATGTTAGTGCAAGTAAATTTCTAGATAAAACTGTTGAGAAATTATTAATATTATTTTTAAGATTTAATGAAGGTGAAACATCCTCTATGTGTTTTAAACACCCATGTGATTAATCATTTATTTTAAATTTGAGATTCAAATTAAAATAATATAAAACCACTTAACTAATATGAAATATAATATAGTTTTAGCTTGTTTTAATTTGGACCATATATTTAAAATGGACGATTAATTATATGTAACACTCCCAAATCCACATCATGTCACATGGTAGAACATAGACTTGGAGACGCTACGACATTACTTCGTTGATCTGACTTTAACCAAAATATTGGGCATCAATATGCGGAAGCAATAACTTTAAAAATAAAACTCAATAATATAATCTAGTCCTTGAAACATCCTTTTACATTTGTTCAATAAAAGAAAAGACATAACTAATAAAACTCAATACAAACTAATTTGACTCAAGAAAACTTCTATCATGTGCAAGTCTTCACATCATGAACACCTTCATTAATAGTGTCACCATCTATTCATTATTATCTCTCTCACCTTCAGGTTCAAAATAAGGAAGATAATACTTCCATGGGCGATGAAGCCCAATATGTAAAGAAAATAATAGAAAAATCACTTGTCATGTAGAGCAATTAACATCAATATAATAACTTTACCATATGATACATATTTCAATTATACCTTTTTAACGTTTCCATTACCTCATTTTCTATTGTAATAATATCAATAATCAATTCAATTGCAAGAACCTCAATTGGATTGTTATTACACAATGTCTAATATTCTTTGTTCAGTATGTTCAAGCCCAATTCAATGTTTTACTTAGTACATGTTGTCATTTCTCATTTTTCTATTGTCCCAAATTGTTCAATAATAACAATCAATCAATTAATGAGATTCTTTAATCTTGAAGGTCATTCATTTTACTCCCGGTGCCCATGAAGGTTCGCTAGCGTGAACTTCAATACTCGATATCAATTGTTAACCCCTGAAGAAGTCCAATGTTAACCCCAAAAAAGGTCCGATCAGCCCGAGGGAGTCCAATGTTAACCCCTGAAGGAGTCCTATCACTCCTGAAGGAGTCCAATATTAACGCTCGAAGGAGTAAGATCACCCTCGAAAGAGTCCAATGTTAACTCTCGAATGAGTCCTATCACTCTCAAAGGAGTCCAATTTAACCCTCGAAGAAGTCCTATCACTCTCGAGTCCAATGTTAACTCTTGAAGGAGTCCTATTCACCTAAACCCAATTCATCATCTCCATGTCAAATTCAATCACATGCGACAATCATTTTTACATCCTATTATCATGCACAAATAGGTTTAAACTTCATAAAACGATTAACAACAAAAATTTGATACATCACATATAACAAAATTTTAGTAATCACACAACTAATATGAAATATAATATGATTTTAGATTATTTTAATCTAGAACACATATTTAAAATGGATGGTTAATTATATATGTAACACCCCCAAATCTACACCCTGCCACGTGGTAAAATACAGACTTGGAGACGCGATGACATTACTTCTTTGACTTGACTTTGAACAAAAGATTGGCCATCAATATGCGGATGAAATAAATTTAAAAATAAAACTCAGTAAAATAGCCTAGACATTGAAACATTAAATGAAAAAAAAATATGTAACTAATAAAACTCAATACAGACTAATTTGACTCAAACTAGACACTATCATGTGCAAGTCTTCACATCACGAACGCCTGCATTATTAGTGTCACCATCTATTTATTTATCATTACATCCCTCACCTGCAGGATCAAAAGCAGGGGAAACAATACTCCCATGAGTGATGAAGTGTAATATGTAAAGAAAATAATAGAAAAATCGAATGTAATGATATGTAGAGCAATTAACATCAATATAATAACTTTACCATACAATACATGTTTCACCTTTACCTTTTCACCTTTCCATTACCTCGATTTCTATTGTCACAATATCAAGAACCAATTCAATTGCAAGAACCCCAATTGTATTGTTATTACACAATGTCCAATATTCTCTATTCAATAGGTTCAAGTCCAATTCAATGTTGTAGTTAGGACACATTTCCATTTGTCATTTATCTCTTGTCCTAAACTGTACAATTCCAAGTTAACTCTTGAAGAAGTCCTATCACTCCCGAAGGAGACCAATGTTAACCCTAAGGAGTCTTATTCATCGGAAACCAATTTATCCTCTTCATGTCGAATTCAATCACATGCAATAATCCTTTTTACATCCTATTATCATGCACAACTAGGTTTAAACTTTATGAAACAGTTAACAACAACAATTCAATGCATCACAATAACAATATTTTATTAATCAATCTTTCTGTTGATGGGAACACGGCCCGCGTCCTGGCGGGCACGGTCTTTTTCCAAGCCCGAGACGGCCCATGTCATGTTCAAACACGGTCCATGACATTTGTTCAATTTGGGTTCCATGCAATTCACCCTTTGTCAATTAGGCAGCAACCGCATTGGGATAATATGGTCAGTGTTTAGGGAAAAATGACTCAAGTTTAGATTCAATATCACTACCATTGCATACCAATTTATTCAATTATTTAAATTTCTGCAACAAATTAAGACATGCAAACTTCTCCTCTTATTTGAAAAAGAGAAAAAGTTTAGTAATGGCATCAAAATCGATAATGTTAGAATTGAACAAACGAGATAAGCTCAATGAAGAACATTACGATATTTGTCATCATAAGTTACAATATCTCCTCGAGAAACAAGATGTACTTGAAACGGTAAAAGATGTCATGGCTCAACCTTCACCTGGTAATACTGCCCAACATAGGAATGATCATGAAACTAATGAAGCTTTAAAGAGTCGTATTGCTCGCATACTGTTGTTGAGCAAAATGGAAGACTCTCTCATGCATGAATACAAGATATACCAGACACCACTGCCCCATTAATAATCGTCTAGTTAAGGGAGGGTGGCAATAATTGAATATGCCGCTTCGGTGGGATAGCAATGAGAGGCGCTCATGAGTGCTCCCATGTAGTTTCCCCCTTGGGTGCCCACATAAGGAATAATGCAATGCCTCAAGTCTTGGAGTTATTCATTCATTGTTGCATATATTGACCAATGAATGTTGCTCATTTTTCCTTGCACACACTGCTGATGGGATAACCACTACCCCTTAAGTAGTCATTTGGTTAAGGGAGGGCACCCACAAGGGGTGCCATTTTGGTGGGATGGCAATGAGAGGCGCTCATGGGCGCCCCCAAGTTATGCCCCCTTTGGGTGTCCACACATGGGTGCCCATAGGGGGCACTTGCTCATGCAAGTGCAAGCCTGCAAAGACATGAGTCAACATCTCGAATCTTGCGAAGACATTTCCACCATTGTCGCTCTTCTTGTTGGGACGCAACTTATGTGGTGTTTTTACGCTTTCGACCATATCATCCATTGGCTTTAGCAACTAATACTTGAGTAGAGAATTTCTGAGATCCAAGAATCTTGTCCTCCATTATTAGATGGCATGCTGCATCATAAAAAATCTATCATTGTGTATCAAATTGACATGCATGCTTTCCTAAGTGTTTGGAAGAGAGCGGATGATGACGTGCAGTTGTTACTCATCTAGAATCGTAGATCCTACACTTTTTAGCTCATTAATCATGTTCGACATTTCTCGTAGGTGCTGACACATCGTAGGGTTTGGGTGCTTTTGTAGGAGTCAAACTTAATCGTGAGCATCCTCATCCTAGAGGTTGAGCTAGTGCTAAAATAATTTTGAACCATTGTCCATAGATCAAAAAGTTGTGTCCCATCGGTGATGTGTGCAAGGAAAAATGAGCAACATGCATTGGGCGATATATGCACCAATGAGTGTATAAGTTGTTCTCCAAATTTTCATTTTTAACCATGCATTTGAGTTGTGACACCATGTTCCACGTCCTCGTTATTTGGTTCCTGATTTTGAGGCAAATCAGCCTTATCGAAGTGTTTGTGGAGAAGTCGTTCAACCGTCTTTCACTTTCACAACCATAAATTGTTTCTTACATATGAATCTTTGTTTATTTTCGAAAGGAATTGAATATGAGCAAGTAAGGCTTCTTTTGTGTGACTAGAAGAATGACTACTCATTGGGTGAGTTTATAAGAGCATTTTTATTAGATGTTACTCTTTTATTCTTTTGAACTCATTGTGAATTTGTGTATTTTATGTTGGAATGTTGGAAGCCTAAAACAAATGATTATGAAGGATCAACTAGAAAAAGACCCGACTATAAAATTGTTTTCCATGATAGTTGCATGATGTAAGTTCTCATATTAGGACAGTGTAATAGGAATTAGTTTTGTGCTAACACTACGTGTTGCATCAAAATAGCTTTTCTTTTTCCAAATTTAATAATATCTAGGAAACACATGTATTGTAATTTGTTGGGCTATGAACATGGGCGAAAAACCTGAGATGTGTGGCAGTGAGCCTTGCAAGACATTAGGCGTTGTCCCACGTCTTTGCAGGCTTGCACCGCACGAGAAAGTACTCCCTGTGGGCACCCTTGTGGGCGCCAAATGGGGACATCACATGGCGTCCCCCATGAGCGCCTCTAGTTGCCATCCCACCGAAGGGCGCCCCCTTGTGGATACCCTCCCAAAACTAGATGACTATAAAAGGGTAGTGTTTGCCACTTCGGTGGTGTGTGCAAGGAATAAGGAGCAATCTATGCATCAATGAATGTATAAGCATTCTCCCATTGGTTATTGTTATGAAAAATAGGCGAGAGAGATAAATCAATACACACAGAAGACACAGATTTACGAGGTTCACCCTTAATTGGGCTATGTCCTTGGGCGGCGGCTGTAGTTCTTTCTTTGATGTGGTAAAACAGTAGATGATACAAGATACAGAATAACCCAAACCCTAAGGAGTTTATATATGGACTCCCAATACAAAATAGGAAACATAAGCCCTAAGACTGTCTAAGTTTCGGGGGCTCCGCCCCCGAGCCCCCGCAGGGGGGATCCCCCCCTAGACCCCCCCTCAGGCT
>LTAE01014395.1:0-11480 GCA_001647135.1 Pontederia paniculata | reverse complement strand
AAGGTTATGACGAAACCCTAGTTTTGGAGTAGAGTATAAAGGGATATTTTCATAATGTTGAGAGGATGGTTGGCTGGGAATTGATTCAACCCTTGGAGAAGAGAAGACGAAGGCTAGAGGTTGCTGGATTGGAGGAAGAACGATGCATTCGCTGGAAGGTTGTTCGACTTCGTCCTTAGTATTCTTTATAATCCTTTATTTTCTGAGATGAATTTCTTATGTTGTTTAGTTATGAATGGTTTTATTAGTGAGTAATTCATTTTAGGGAGTTTGTGAACCCTAATGTTAATTGGATAATCTTATAAATTATTTCTTTTGAATATGTGATGTGTTTTTAATGATGTTTTTCCTTTGAGATGATCTTGAATATTTTTTATTAACCGGTTAGTGTAGAAGAGTTTTAAGATCTGATTTGTAGGAAGGATTGATCCAGAAATATATTTCTTACCATTGCATATCACAGCTAGAATACTTATTCAAGATTTAGGTTGTGTGGCCTATTGGTGGGTCTTGTTTAAGCAATCAATAGCTTAGGGTTGCAGCATAATATTGAATCTTAATTGAGGATTTATATGAGGTGGATTCTTTTGAACATCCTTAGTAATTCTGAGATTAAGATAGGTGATTGCACCTGTTGAGGGGATCACACCTTTAGCATACCTAGTCCATCATTAGGAATAATTCGTGCTTAACTGAATCCAATCAACTTAGTGGTGAACAAACTCCTGCATTCTCCATCTTTTCAATTCACCTAGTCAATTATCACATCTATACTTCTTCTTCTACTTAATTGCTTAGTTTTTGTTCTGAACAATTAAATAAACATTCATCAAACTGATTCTCCCAAATCACCTTAGAATTGATTAAGATAATTCACAACAATCCTCGTGGGAACGATATCCCTTTTCATCTTCTATATTACTTGTGCGCGATCGGTATACTTATTGACTTTTCTTTTGCACTGCTGGATTTTACGCATCAAATAAGAATCAAGGATCAGTAAGTGTGTAGATCAAACCTTTCCTTTCTCATTTTTAAAATAGAGGTAATATGAGGCAGTAATACTTATCAGTGCTTCCCTTGTTTCTTTTCAGTCTTTGTTTCTCAGTAACAGTAACAGGAAGGTCAGTTACACCTACTCTCCTGGTGTACAGTAAATCAGGTCCAGTTCATTATTCATCTTGGGTAGCATCTTTTATCAAATCAGTGATGAGCATTTATCAGTTCATGAAGATTTCAACAATCCGACACCAGGATGGCTAGCTAAGCCATAAGGTCTACCCTAGACTCATCAATTAAACAGGAGGGCATAAAACCCTAACAGGAGGGGATGAGTCCTAAACAGGAGGGGCGAGTCCCTAAACAGTAGGCGATTGAATCCCTAGTGAGCCGGAGCCATCCTCTTCATGACATTCATTTCAGTCACAATCATTTACTTCTTTTATCTTTCAATTACCTATTAAGCTAGGTTCACATTAGAGGATACTAACCTTAGCTCAGACAGATTCATTCAATCAATCATACATGACATCATACACCCCGGACACGGCCTGATCAGGTTTGACACGGCCCATGTTGTTCCCGATTTAAGTGCGTTCGACACACACGTTTTATGCATTGTCGTTAAATCGAACGACATGGATCATGTTGGCATAACACAGACTGTTTTGTCTGCCGGTTTTACACAACCGTTTTGTGGCAAATTAGGGTTCCGTGGATGCGGCCCATATCCGAACCGTTTCATCCAGAGAGAACCCGGTCGTGGTCGAAATGATGCGCCAAAGATGACGCGATCGTCCTTCCAAAGGACGCGGATCGTTTCCAATGAACGCGACCTATTTCAGGTTGAGGTGATGAAGTTTCCATCCAACGGCCATCCGTCTCTGACGCCTCTCACGTCTGTAAGGGTAACGCGGCCGTGTCATGGGGGAACTCGGTCCATGTCCGATTACAGTTTAACCATTTTTACATTACTTAATTCGTCGAATCAAGCCAAAAAAACCCTTATGTCAAAATCTGATTAATAGATAATTAATCCAAGAAAATCTTCTTTAATCATCATTAACAATCCGTTAAATCCTGAAAATTAATCCTTCTAATGATCCTAATTACATAACTTGGGATTTGTTCCTTGCTATCTTTCCTTGGTCCGCGTGTTGTTGCTTCCTCTCCGCTCTATACATCGATAACCTTCATCTCCTCCTCCTGGCGTGATTCTCAAGACAAGAAAAAAATCCTCTAAGGATGAGAGAGAGAAGGAGAAGAAGAGAGGAGAGAGGAGAAGGGAAGAGAGGGGAGAAGTTACCTGGCGGCTGGGTAGAAAATAATTAGGGTTATGGGGAATTAATTTCATGTTAAGGGTTTATATAGGGATCTCTTAGGGTTTGAGAGTTTTACCCGTGATTAATTTTAAGTCTATTTCAGGTGGGCTTCATCACGTCAGCCCAACACGACCCATTTTTGACCAAACCGGCCTGTTTTGGTCAACATGGCCCGTGTCCTCACTGGACACGGCCCGTGTTGGGTTAGAGCTTTACATTATAACCTCCTTAAAATTAGATTCATCCTCGAATCTATTATTAACATATATCTATTTATTTTTATTCTCATTAGCGAATAACCTCCTTAAGAACAATCTCATTTTATAAATTATCATGCATTGTAGATAAATTTTAGTGGTGTACCTAAGGGGTCATAGACGTGTGGTTCATGGTTTGTCTCTTCTTCTGCCATAATGTTGTACACCCGGCCTTGCCCAATCTTGAAGGACCTCCTGGACCCCTATAATTTTGAGGAGCCAACTTTGATTCTGGGTAGTCCTTGATATAATGATCATGCTTCCCGCAATGAAGACACACTCCTGTCTTGTGGCGACACTCCCCCATATGGTACCAGGGACAATGGGGGCATGTTTCTTTGTTAGCCGATTGTGGTTGTTGTTGGCCTTGCTGAGGTTCGTAAAGTTTGAGACACTCTTCATGACGGTGATCTCTCCCATTAGGAGCTTTGTTCTGTCAATTGTCATCCCATCTAGCCTTGTCTTTGTTCTGTGGGCGTGCTACCTCTTTTTCTTTCTGTATTCTTCTCCAGTCCTCATGTCCCATTCCAATTCTGAGGCAAGCTCAGAGGCTTCTTGTACTATCTTGTAGTTTTTGCTCATGACCTTGGCTCTCAGTCCTGAATGCAGCCCATTGACATATTTTTTTTTCCTGGACTTCTCATTCTTGTTCAGCGTGCAATATTTATCTAGCCATAGAAACTTGACTAGGTATTGCTCTACAGTCCTGCCTTCCTGCTTTAGTTGCAGGAACTCCTCATGTTTCCTATCCTTGTGGTACTGAGGCAGGTAACGCACTTCAAAGACCTCCTTGAAACCCTCCCAGGAGATGTCACCATGTGCTGCAAACTTCATGCTCTTCGCAGCATTCCACCAGTCCTTTGCATCCTCCATTAGACGGTTTACTGCAAATATGATTTTTCTCTCCTCTGAACATTGCATCTCCATGAAGATATCCTCCATTTTCTCTATCAATTTTTCAGCATGGCCAAAGACCTCAGTTCCCTTGAATTCTGGAGGGTGTTGCTTCATGAACCTTTCAATTGTGTTCCTTGTCTGCTCGCGTTGGGGTTCCATATGGGCTGCTCTCATCAGGCTGTTCAGAAACTCATTCTGATCTTCGGCAATCGCTGGCGTGGGGTTTGGTGTGACAAGTTTAGGAGTTGGGTTTGAGTCATCCATAATCGGTGGTGAATTTGGTGCGTCGATTTCTGGGGTTGGTTAATACGTCTAACGGAACATCGCGGAGGCATCTACATACAGAGCAATCATACAAGTTTTTATTAATGAGAAATAATCTATTTTTAAAGTAACCCATACCTGATGGCATGATGATGACTCATGATGCTTGCACATGGACTTCTATATATCTTAAGGAAAACTAAGAAGTTCTCTTCTTTAGGCTCTGATACCATCTGTAACGCCCCCAAAATCAGACCTTGCCACTGGCAAAATCTTGACTTTGGGAAAGCTACTGTCATATATCACTGACTTTATTTTGGTGAATCAATTGGCCCATATCCGATAACAGTGACAATATAAATTAAAATATCCACTTTCAATATAAAGACCAATAATCCAATACATAGTTCCAATAAAAATGAGACATCAATGACTAAATCTAATCAACATCCTAAGGACTCGTTCATCTCTAACAAATGACCAGCAGGACACAACCAAGATCTTATCCCATGTGCAAAGCAGACCATCACGAGCTGCATCATCATCAACACCATCATGAGTACCTATTACAGATCAGAGCGGCCTACATAATTGAATTCGCAGGGGAAAACCCATGAGTTGTGATACTTAGTATGTAAAGATCAAATAGAAAGGAACAAGAATCAAGGATCAGTAAGTGTGTAGATCAAACCTTTCCTTTCTCATATTTAAAATAGAGGTAATATGAGACAATAATACTTATAAGTGCTTTCCCTATTTCTTTTCAGTCTTTCTTTCTCAGTAACAGTAATAGGAAGGTCAGTTACACCTACTCTCCTAGTGTACAGTAAATCAAGTCCAGTTCATTATTCATCTTGGGTAGCATCTTTTATTTCAATCAGTGATGTGCATTTATTAGTTCATCAAGATTTCAGCGATCTAACACCAGGATGGCTAGCTAAGCCATAAGGTCAATCCTAGACCCATCAATTAAATAGGAGGGCATAAAACCCTAACAGGAGGGGATGACCCTAAACAAGAGATTCATTCAATCAATCATACATGACATCGTACACCCCGGACACGGCCCGCGTCAGGTTTGACACGGCCCCTGTTGTTGCCAGTTTAAGCGCGTTCGACACGCACGTTATACGCATTGTCGTTAAATCGGGCGACATGGACCATGTTGGCATAACACAGATCATTTTATTTGCCAATTTACACAATTGTTTCGTGGCAAATTATGGTTCCGTTGACGCGGCCCATATCCGAACCGTTTCATCCAGAGAGAACCCTGTCGTGGTCGGAATGACACGTCAAAGACGATGTGATCGTCCTTCTAATGGACGCGAATTGTTTCCAATGAACGTGGCATGTTTCAGGTTGACGTGACGGAGTTTCCATCCCAATGTGATCCGTCTCCGACGTCTCTTACGTCGGTACGGGTAAGGCGGCCGTGTCATGGGGGAACACGGCCCGTGTCCGATTACAATTTAACAATTTTTACATTACTTAATTCGTCGAATCAAGCCAAAAAACCCTTATGTCGAAATCCGATTAATAGATAATTAATCCAACAAAAATTTTATTTAATCATCATTTTTTTAACAATCCGTTAAATCCTAAAAATTAATCCTTCTAATTATCCTAATTATATACCTTGGGATTTGTTCCTTATTATCTTCGCGTGCTGCTGCTTCCCCTCCGCTCTATACGTCGGTGACCTTCTTCTCCTCCTCCTGGTGCGATTCCCGAGACCAGAAAAAAATTCTCTAAGGATGAGAGAGAGAAGGAGAAGAAGAGAGGAGAGATGAGAAGGGAAGAGAGGGGAGAAGTTACCTGGCGGTTGGGTAGAAAATAATTAGGGTTATGGAGAATTAATTTCGTGTTAAGAGTTTATATAGAGATCTCTTAGGATTTTAGAGTTTTACATGTGATTAATTTTAAGTCTATTTCAGGTGGGCTTCATCACGTCAGCCCAACACGACTCGTTTTTGACCAAACCGACCTATTTTTGTCAACATGGTCCGTGTTGGGTTAGGGCTTTACAGTTTGTGGGGCTGCATCTATTAAGTTTTGGAGACCGTCGTGAGCTAAGTTATACCGAATTCTACGACTCCAAGTGTCATAGTTGGTGCCGTTAAAGTGGCCCAATTTGGCTAGTTCTGCGACCATAAATTTTGACATTTTTTTTTAAAAAATAAATTAAACTTATAGCTAGGAAAAATATAAAGAAAAATTAACAAAAAATGTATATATACTAAAAATTTGTCTCCAAAAATTTAGTAGAAAAGTACGCAAAAAAATTTTTTTAATAGGAGATAATAAATAAATTCTCGTCTAAAAATCAACTTTAATAAAATTAAATTTCGTCAGAAATTAATTATAACAAAAAAATATATAATTAATTAATTTAACAGAAAGACAAAAAATAATTTTCGTCCAAAAATATAACTTAAAAAGTAATTAATTTCCGTGAACAAAAATATTTTTGACAGAAAAAATGAAAAACTGATTTTCGAATTTATATATATATATAAAGTTAAGTTTCGTCCGAAAATAATTCTAACAAAAATTGTTAAATTTACTTTCGTCTGAAAATAATCTTGTAAGAAAAAATTATATTTCGTCCAGAAGTTCAATTTAACTATATATATATATATATTAAAAAAACGTTTTGACAACAGTAAATATACTATAAAAAATATTTAAGTAGTCTTGTACCAGTATAATTACCGAGGATAAAATTACACAAAGCGGATAATGTAAAATAATGAAATGATTAATATTCTATTGAAGGATAAAATATTAAATAGTAACAATAACTATATCCGTAAAGACTTCACAGTAATACGTTTTAAATAATTCTAATGATTAACGTTTTATTCAAGAATAAAATATCAAAACTTAATCTAAATAACAACAAATATATGGACGTGAACACAACACAATACCAGTAGATAAGACAAAAGTTTTGGTTGAATAATAACTCGGTTAAGAATAGTAGTAAATTTAAATTTATTTCACAATCAAGCTATATTTATCCGGTAGGTGAATATTGAACAGAAATCTAAGTAGCAATCATAAGCGTAATCATATATATTAATCTATTGATTAATTGGGAACCAAAAACAATAATAATGATTAATAATTTCCACAACTAAAAATACAATGTTTATAAAAAGGATTCTATTTTGGTGGGCTTTAGAATTCTAAATAGATCTTTGTGTTAAAAAATGTATGGGCTTTAAACAGTTTAAATGGGCCGTGATACAATTTAAACAAAAACAATCAATGGTCAGAATTATAGCATATTAATATGATCGATCCTATGGTCGAGATTCAGCAATAGTTATAGTGGCTCAGATTTAAATCAAAACATGCATCAAGGGTTCAGATTAAAATAAATATGGCATATCAGATCTACGGATGTGATTATAACATCAATATAAATAATTTATCTATGGTCCAGATTTGCATATGAGTTATAACGATTCAGATAAAAGCATGTATAGATCTATGGTTGAAACTAAAGAAGATATAATATGTTAAATCTACAGCTAGATTAAAAATAAGTAAATATATCCTACGATTTGGATTAAATTGGATCTATTATATATCATACAAGAATCCAATGATTAGAATTAAATCATAGCATCTATGACCTAGATTAAAGAAATATATGCAGATCACTGGACATGATTTCATACAAAATTAACGGGTGGGATCAAAATGGGATAGAACAATCTAACGGTGCAGGTTAATATTGAGTGGGCAAATACTATTTGTCTTCTTCGACGAAAAAAAACGCGTACACTGTGGGAGTAGAGGAGGTTGGCGATGGCGATTCAGAGGTTGTCCGATGGATCTGATTGTGCGGGTGTGATCCAGGGATGTGCGCGAAGTCCTTGCACTGTCAATTTCTTGTATGGCGCTTTGAATTCGTCTCGATGTCATATGTGTCTATCACCAGGGCGAACGACGATTGGGCGAACCGGCATCAATTTGGTCTCGAGGATGAATTGGACAGCTTCGAGACGACAGCATGAGGTTGTGGGGATGAATTTTGGTACACGAGGGAACAACAACGAGATTGGGCGACCGAGGACGAAAACGAAAAAGAAAAAATGATCTCGCCGGTAGCTCTAATACCAATGTAAGATAAGAAGAAAAGAGGAAAGGGTTCGCCTGTGCGTTGGGTTCCTTTTTATAGCCGTGTCGTCTGTTGCACTCCGCCCTCTTCAAGCGATTGACAACTCGACGAAATGTTTTGTTGTGTTCATTTCAACGGCCACAAGCGGCGCGTTCACTCCAACGACCTCAACGCCTCCGCGTTTGTTAGTTAGTTAGCGTGCATGATCTTCGACGGACGGGTGACTATTGTTGGTCATATCTACAATAATTACTCAAAGAGATTATTCTGTAAGATTTAAGATTAATTCTTGTGGCTTTTAATTTTGCCTCTGCTTAGATAAGAGAAATTTTTTTGTATCCTACATTTCTATAATAAAAAAATTTGTTGTTCGCTCTAATAATTTTTTTCTTTTATTTTTATAGTGGACGTGCCATGGCTCAAAAATTCCTCTAAGAACATCTGAACCTTTGGCAATGATTGCACAATTGCACACCTTTTATATTGTTGTAAACAAACTAGTTAAGGCCAACACGTTATGGAGTTGAACATCAAGTCCAAACTTTTTTTTTCAACTTTCTTCTTGTGGGCCCCGCGTGAATAATAAATTGGCCCAACACCAATTCCATTCCAACCTCAACCCCCACCACCAAATGAGCTCTGCATATATACAATTAACTTCCGTATTGAAAAAAATTATAGGAACACAAATTGTCTGGTAGTGTTAACAAGAAACAAATAGAATTACTAACCTGATGTTTAGACATAAAAAAAGAAAAGAAAAGAAAAGCAATAAGCGTTCTGTTTATTTCGAACATGCAAGAAACTTGGTGACATCTGAAAATTTTAAGCAAACTTGAACCAAATCTAAAGTTGCACATGATATGAAAGAGCCGTACAAGGCTTCTTATTCATGGCATCTCAGAGTCTATCTTTTACTGGCCCATGTAATTAGGCTGCCACTTCTTTGGTGACTCAATTCTGAAGCCTTCTGTGGCACGGCGGCAATGGCGTCCCGCAGAGGCACTTGTTGTGGAGGTAGGGCTCCGGCCGACGCATTATTGAGGCCCTCCCGGCCGGGATCCTGCCGCAGAGCTTGTTGTAACTGAGGTCGAGATGCCTCAGCCTGTTCAGCGCCCGGAATGACTCCGATATGGTTCCCCTTATCTTGTTATGGCTCAAGTCCAGGACCTCGAGGCTCCTGGAGAAGTTTAGCCCCGTNACTGAGGTCGAGATGCCTCAGCCTGTTCAGCGCCCGGAATGACTCCGATATGGTTCCCCTTATCTTGTTATGGCTCAAGTCCAGGACCTCGAGGCTCCTGGAGAAGTTTAGCCCCGTGATGTCGAACTCGAACTGGTTCCACGACAGATCCAGCGTGACTTGGGCGCCGAACGTGAAGGACGCATCACCTGTGAGCTTGTTGTGCGCGAAGTTGATCGATGCATAGATGCTGTACTTCCGGGGTACTTCGCCGGTGAGCTGGTTGTAGGAGAAATCGATGTTGTCAATGTTGGCCGTTAGCTCCGGCGGTATGGTTCCTGTCAGCATATTGTTGTTCAGCTCCAGGGTCTGGAGGAAGCTGAGCCAGGACGGTATGGTCCCTGTGATCTTGTTGTAGGAGAGCTCGAGCATGGTGAGGTTCTTCAAATTGGCAATGAAGGAGGGGATCGCGCCGGAGATGGATGTGTTGTGGATCCTGAGCATTTCGAGGTGGACGAGCTTGGCGAAGCTCGGAGGTATGGGGCCATGGATCCCTGGCATGTCTGCGATGTGGAGCCAAATGAGAGCCGGCAGGTCGGCGATAGCCGGCGGGATGGTGCTTTTGACGTTTTCGTTGATCAAGTTGACGTCGAAGCCTAGGGCTATGTAATAGACCCGGCCGCCGTCGTTGCACGAGATGCCCCCCCACTCGCAGCAGTCGGTGGCGGGATCCCACCAGGTGGAGTCGGCCGGGGGAATGCCCAAGGATGACTTCACTTTAAGGAGCGTGGCGCGCTCGCTTTTGTGGCATTTTGCGGAGAAGGCCGTGGGGAGACGAGAGCAGCAGAAGCAGCACCAGAGGAGTAAGCAGCAAAGCTGCCATGGGAGGGAGGAGTTGTTCATATCTAGATCTCTCTCTCTCTCTCTCTCTGCAACTCGATCTAGTTGTTGTGCCTCAACCAATGGTAACAGCAAAAGAGAGTGAAGTGAGGAGGCCATGGATCCTCCTGGTCCTATTTATAGCAGCTTGCAGGAAA
Source organism: Pontederia paniculata (assembly GCA_001647135.1). Lineage (NCBI taxonomy): Eukaryota > Viridiplantae > Streptophyta > Magnoliopsida > Commelinales > Pontederiaceae > Pontederia > Pontederia paniculata. The sequence goes on along the minus strand of LTAE01014395.1, from coordinate 1,392 downwards.
TGGGAAAGGTATTTGATCCGTGACTCAATCGAGTCCAAGTTGATGTGCTACTTGATGTCAGAAGAAGATGGAATCAAACGTGACGATTCTCCATGACGAAGCCCCCATCTAGACATGTCGGGCCACGGTACGGCATTTGATCGGAAATGTGCAAAATTGCATGGAAAATGGCCTGCTAAATGTTTGGACCATTTTAAAATAGAGCTTAACCAGCTTTTAAAACTCGTTCATTATATATAAAATATTTTTTTTGCTCAATTTGTTAATATTTTTTTTAGTTTATAATAATAATGGCAAGTTCATTATATGCATGATTATAATGTTGGAGATAAAATTGTTGACAATCTTAATGGAGAAATGCTTATATTCTTTAACTCTTTTAAAATAATATAGAGGCAGGGACCGAGGGGACCCCACACCCAGATTTTTTGTTCTTCATGTAGATAAAGCCATAAAGGGCTGCCAGGTTGATAAAATAAGATAAAAGTGGTATGGTTAAAGAAAAAAATATGGCAAGTGTTATAATTTTTTTATAATTAGTAAATGTTCGTTTGACAATTAATATATATATATATATATATATATTGTAACGCTTCCAAATTAATATCTGCCACGTGGACAAGATGTGGACCTGGGATGCTACTTTGACTAACTAATTCTTTGACTAGTCAACAAAAATTTTGGAATAATATAAGAAAAAGAAGCAAGGCTGAAATGACTAAAGGGTCCAATGGATAACATGCGGAAGAATAAATAGAATAAGAGTCTATATGTCTCTCAACAACAAGGAGCATAACATCCTGGCGGATAGCCACACAACTCAATAACCATAAAATGAAAAGACAAATGATAAAAAAGATTCAAAGGTCCATCCATGTGCAGATGATAACCACCACGAGCATCAGCTATTGCACACACCACCAGCCTCATCAATCCACCACAACCTAGTTACCTATAGGATTCAACACAGGAGAAACAATATCTCATGAGCATAAAACGCTCAGTATGTAAGGCAACAAGTACATAAAATAAGCAATTAGATATGAACATGAGTATGAAATTTAGTCAGACCTTTCTACTCAAATCAATGATCATCACAGTAGATATCAAACTCTATGTCTGCTCTAAATATGAGGTTAAGGTCATACTCTCCTAGAACAGCATCAGGGGTCATACCTACCTTCTATCCTGGAACAACATCAGATAGAGTTATCAATATTCAGAAATCAATACTACCCTGGAACAACCTCAGGGAATATCCTGAAACGGTATTAGGATTATACATCATGTTCTGGAACAGCATCAGAACGTAGACATGATCAACACATCCTGGAACAGCATCAGGATTATATGTAATGTTCTGGAACAACATCAGAACATGAATATGATCAA
>LTAE01014393.1:0-11481 GCA_001647135.1 Pontederia paniculata | reverse complement strand
GGGCGCGACCGACCTACGATCGGTCGATCCCACTTCGCCCAGACCTGGAAGTCGGTCGAACCCGCCCCTGAGGTCGGTCGACCAACTTGCGTCAGATTCAGAAAATAAAAACGAGTGAACCTAGGGTTTTCTCTAAGTTTTCGATCTCGCCAATTCATCAATCAATTTCGGTTCAATACATTATCATGCTCAATCAATAGAGTCTAGAACAGTAACAATTAGCTCGAAACATACCATTTCTATCATATGAGCCCTAATTCATCATAAGACACAATTTTGAACTTGAATAAGAGGGTTTTGTGCATAAACTGTTCTAAACAGAAATAATGTCATAGAAACATCATAATTTCGTGTTTCTATCAGTTCTAACAATCAATAATCCACATTGGCACAAGGCCAATGTTGGAATCTATTTACATATCTCAATTGCACTAAAATTCTCTCTTTAGCTCCTTGAGTTTGCTATTCTTCTTCCTTCAATCCTCCAACTCTTCTCCTCTTGATCCTTGCCCTAAATCTGCTCCTCCTCTTTGCTGGTTTGAAGTTGAAAATCCAAGTGAAACTCTTCAAAAGGATTCAAGAGAGGGCTGATTTTCCTATGCTTCTTGGGAGAGAAATGGGGAAGGAAAAAGAGTAAAATTCTGAGTTTTGAGTTTATATAGCAAGAGGGAGAGAGAGTTAGCGGGTTTGGGGTCCAATAGGGTGTTGCCAAGTGGCTGAGCCCTACTCTCTTTTCTATTTTTTTTGTTTTCTTTTAGTTAGGCAGATATTACACCTTTCCCTCACATAAACTGCCTCAGCCGCCTCGTGGAAGTCTCAATCAGCCGAGGAATTTGAGAGGTCCTGAGTCTCCTGACCATATTGAGTGTCCTCATCATATCTTCCGAGCTTATCTCCGCTTCAGAGTTCCCAATTGAACACAGGTCACTTGGAGGGAGGACATTAAGAGAGGTTTGTATTTACGGAGACTGCATCGAAGGAGGGCCCACATCTACAGTATTTTGTTTTTGCTCCAGCACCAGCACACAGTTCACCTGGCTTGGCCTGGACGCAACATAATAGGTTTTATAAAAGCTAAGCAAGGTCAAGTTTTAAGTGGGTAAGGCAGCAATGTGAATTCATGTGAAGTTTCATGTTGTTATTTTTATGAGGAAGAGTTTCAGTGTGAGATTGAAAGGTTAAATAAATATCAGGAGACGGCTCGTAGAAATTGATCATTTTCATTTGAAACAAAGATATTTTACTGGATGATTCTGATTTTTTTGGTTAAATAAAATGGAAATTTGACATCATAGAAATCAGCCCCTTTTCTTATTGTCCATATGATTTAAGTTAGGCTCAAGGAGCATCCTTGTGTTATTTTTTAGAGGTAAATTACATTATACATCATCTACTCTTGTCCAATATTCCTCATTAACTTTTTTAACTATAAATTGAAAACTTGTTTTTGCCTCAAATCAAGCATTGCGTAAACTTTTGTCAAAAATTTTATCCATGTGTCGATGTAGCATTGTTACTTGGACCATTGGTGTCGTCAGCTGGACCTAATTTTGTCATTTTTGTTTTGTGTCCAGAAATGGAAAAAGAATAACATTGGAAAATGTGTTTTAATAGTACCTTGAAATTGTATTCAATTGTCAGTGCCATGTGGTACTACTATGTCCAAGTGGCAGTGCCACATGAACAAAATTTCCAAGTAATTTGATGTCAGATAATTATGTTACAAAAATGAAAATGGGTATCTTTTTTTGAAGAAAAATGGGTAATATATGGTTAAAAATATTATGATTATGCAAAGGACAAAGGGGAAAGTCGCATTTTCTTATGTGATTACCATTTTCTTCCTGGAGCAATTCTCTTTATATATTTATTCCTGAGTATTGTCAGACGATGCTAATTTCATCAGTTAACTACAGGTAATGAAGAATTCTGCTTGCCAATGGATGGTTCTGACATGTCATATCAGTTACTTGGTAGCTTTGCTGCTGGACAGCATTTGTACAGCTTAGATACTGCCCAAGATGGAGTTACCTTCATTGTATTTTCCAATGGTCACAATTACAAATCAAACAGACCTAAGATTAAGGTTCCTACTCTTGCTGCTACAGAAGAAGATATCGAGGCATTCCACTAACACATATTAATGCTAACAGGTTGTGTATTTATACTACATTCTTTTTCAGTAGCTTCTTCCCATTGGAACTCTTCCAAAACTGGCTCCCGTGCCTTGTAGTGTTCAAATGTAAAGAATCCTAGTTCTGTGAGATGTACTGTTATACACTGGACCGGGTATGCATCCATAGCAGACATTATAGTACAAATTGAACTGGCGTTTGGATAGGAAAGTGTATTCATCCCAAGCTAGAATTACGTATGCATAATGCTGAAAGCTTGATGGTGTTTCTCTGTTGCGCGTTGGGACATGTAAAGCTTCGATGTTGAATGTTTTTGTTGCCTTACTTTAGACACAGCCGAGCTGCATGTTTCTAATACGGTTTTCAGGAGCATCACTGAAATTTGAACCAGAGATTCTCCTGAATTCATTAGATGAACTCCATCATCTTGACAGGTTTTCATCTTATCAGACATCGAGTCTGAAAAGCTGATATTCATTGGGCTTGGAAGAACAGAGTTTAGGTAACCTATTGCCACTCCTTCGTCACTTACTGCCACTCTAAGAACATTTTTATTTGACTATTTGACCATTTCATCCCTAGTATTTTTTTTACATTTAGAAAAGCTACCCGTCATTTATCCCATGCATTGGGAATATATCCCACTCCATCAACCATGTCCCATATTTTCGAAATATAGTTATTTCTTCTTGAAGTTCACAAATTTTCGCATCTGAGTTAGCAACCTTGAATATTGAGCACTGTTTCGCTTAACCATTCTTTCACCCAGCACCCATCTCTTTTTCTTCGCCTCTCAACGAAACTACCCTCATCTATGGATGAGTCAAACTCCTCACCCTCATCTCTCGATCAGGAATACATTGGGCATAGGTCTTTTGCGTCAAGTCGAAACTCAGGATGTCTTAGGAGAGGGGGTCGGCGTCCTCAAGCTGAGCTTGGGGGAATGGTGATGATGACGAGGCAAGGCTGGACTTGGAGGGTTTCTTGGATCACTACTCTTGGCAAGGATGGAGAAGCAAGCCGATGTTGGGCTAAGAGAGACTAAAGGTGACAGAAATCATGTGCTTGGGCATCTTTGGTTGTGATTCTCATAGGTAGGACGCGTCGTCAGAGCGACCTCCTAGTACACTTTGATGTGCAAGATGACTATCGTTGCTCGGTTTGGCGAGCTTGTCGCTCGTGAAATCTCGCGTGATGTGCTTGTGGATGGCGAGCTTGTCATTGTGCGAGATCACCATATAGAGAGCATGCCACTTGGAGAGCTCGCACAAGACAAGCTTGTCATTGCTCGAAGAAACAAACTCTGGCTGAGCACGATGGCTCGTGCGTGACAAGATCTGTAACGCCTTCAGAAGCACACCCCGCTACATGGCAAAATGCCCTCTAAAGATGCTACCACATTCATCTTTGACTTAACTTTTGACCAGTTGACTAACACATTATGTGCCATAACCTTAAAATAAAACTCCTTTCAATGGTTTAGCCAAAATAAAACATTCTATCACATTGTTTAATAATGAAAAAGATAAAACTAAAAAAATAATTATGCTTCGTGCTAGACTCCTATCTTGTGCAAACTTTCATATCATGAACATCTACATCATTAGTGTCATCACCTATCCGTTGTGCTTATCGCATGAGGGATCAAAAGTAGCAAAGAATGGGAGGTAGTTCTCCCATGAGCGATGAAGCCCGATATGTAACATTATTACTCAATAAGGAGATATAATATTTGTTATGATAATCATATACGAAGATAAAATAAGGAGATATAATATATGTTATGGTAATTAGTAGCATTACATTTTCCTTTTGTTCAATTACTTTTATTCAAGAATGATCAAAACATAAGTTGCACCATATGATTCATAGTAGTTTTAGGGTTCAGTGCGTTCATGACCATTAATTCTTTACTTTATATTATTGTTTCCAGTATCATCAGTGCCGAGAACATCAATTGCATCAAGATGCTTAGTAGCTTCACTATTCAGTATGTTGAAGCCTAGACGGTACTTAGACCACTTTATTCTTCTCTAATTTTCTTATCCTAAGTCCATCAGGCATTGCAATTAATAGGTGAACGTTACCAGATACGATGAAGATTTAGGTTGTCCCATCGCAGGCATGCCTAGATAGGCCATGAATTAGTCAGTCATTTTAGTAATCAGTTAGGACGAGCCCCATAGTCGGGGTAAACCCCGTAGTTAGTATAACTCCTGCAATCAGGAAAAAATCTTGTAGTCGAGATAAATCTCGCAGTTGAGGGGGCCCTCCTCTTCATGCGATAAGTTCAATCACAAGACCAACAATTTTTAATCCTATTATCAGTGGAGTAGTATGCTCAATTTTAGGTTATCTTTTACAGATCCCTAGGCATTGCAATATACTTGAGAAATCAATCGGTTTTAACGATCATTACAATACATTCACTTAATTTCATTATTTTTCATCAAGTAGAATACAACCCGCGTTGCACACGATCTGTGTTATGACATAATGGGAAGGTAATTGGAGAAGTGACAAAACTTTGCTCGATCCACTCTTGTCATCATGCTTTGGCTTTAGCACGCTTGATAGTGGGTAAGTCTATATGAACAATCTTCTGCTAATGCGTGTTTTGTTAAACAAGTATGAGCCGTGAGATAGTGCAACACGGTACACGTCAATATCAACATGGCCCATTTTGCATACACGTCCATTTTCGAGGTGAAACGATCTGATTTATCATTTTCAATTAACATGGTCCGTGTTTCATACAACACAATCCATGTTAGGGTTAGGATTTTCATCGACATCGTCCTCGATCGAAGAAAGACCAGCACTGTCAAAGTGCAACACGGTCTGTGTTCTATCTCCGATGCGGTCTCAAGGAGCACGGTTTGTTTACTGCTATAGTTGTTTGAGTGACAAGAGTCGTGTTTGATAATGGCATGTAATTGATTTCTTGTTGTCCGACGAAACATGACCCGCATCCAAACGACGTGGTAGGCGTCATGTAGAGTACGCGGGCCGTGTCTGTTAGGACACGATCGAGGTTTGTTGCCTTTGAGTCCTTCGGTGAGATGTGACCTGCGTCCCGAAAGATGTGGTCCGTGTCATGTAGGTAACGTGGGTCGTATCTGTTATGATATGGTCCGTGTTCGATCCACATGACACAAAACTATAACTTTGGATGCTGAAAACATTATCAATCTTCCCTACATTTTATCTACCCTAAGGTTGATCCTCTAATTAGGTACATACCTGATTATCGTTAACTTATCTGCTATGTTCCTCATTCCTCGCTCCTCCCTACATTGTGTCTTCTTACTCTTCTAGACCTCCAAGGAGAGAAAGAGATCTGGTGGCTTGGCCTTTGGAGAGAGAATAATGAAGCTCTCTCTTCTCCAACCCTCTATTTATAGTGGTTTTCTAGTGTATAATCAAAGTTCAACTCAACTTTATTCTATGTCAAAATTAGATTAATAACTATCTATCCCAAAGTTTTTCTCATAACACATTAACTTTTATCTCCAACCAAATTGGAAATCGGATAATCACAATATGAACCGTGTTTGACATGAACACGATCCTTGTTGAGGCTTAAGAGTAACATGACCCATGTCCAACTTGGACACAGTTTGTGTTCAACTTTTGCTTTTCATTTTGGTTCAGGTCTTTGTGAGTTGCGTACAACACGACCCATGTTTATCGACACGGTCCGTGTTGAGCTTTTTGTCTCTAATACAGTTCATTTTCGTTAGTTATATGCAACACGACCTGTGTTTCACCTTTTCTTAATTACTTTTAACTCTTTGAATTTGACGGATGCTACATAATAACCTCCTTAAAAATGAATTCGTCCTCGAATTCCGTCGTACAATATATTGGATTGCGTGATCTTATCAATAGGGTTAATTAGGTGTACCTAATTAGGAGTCGTAGATATGTGGTTCTGGTTCAGCTCGCATGACATAAGTTATTCCTGGTGCTGGTTCAAGAACATTTCCTCTTCTTTGAGCACTTTACCTAGCCACTATGCAATCCTTTATAAAGTGTCCATATTTTCCTCAACGGAGGAACACTCCTGACCTACGATGACATTCGCCGAAATGATACCTTCGGTAGTGCGGGCAAAGTCTCTTGTCCTATTCTTGTGGTGGTAGTTGCTTGCGAGGCATATAGGGTCGTGGGCGTTCATCTCGGCGATGATCCTTCCAATTGGGGGTCCTTGCTCGTCGATGCTCATCCCGTCTGGGCCTATCCTATTATGTCGGTCGTGCTAGGCCCTTCCATTTCAGTTCCTTTTGGCGCTCCATGTCATCTCTCTAAGCTCTTAGCTAATTTGGATGTGTCATTGAGGGTCTTGTAGTTTCCCTTTGTGGTTTTAGTCCTTAGTCTAGGGCTCAAACTGTGGACGAAGTAGTCGGCCCTTTTCCTTTCATCCTTTTTCAACGTGTATTACTTTTCTATCCATATGAATTTGTTTAGGTACTATGCCACATCCAAATTGTCCTATTGAAATAAAAATTTCCTTTCCTTCAAGTTGTGGTCATATACAGGGAAATAGCGGATAAGGAATGCCTCCTTAAAATCTTTCCAAGCGATTGTATTATGTTCAACAAATTTAATAACCTTGGTGGTTTTCTACTGATCCTTTGCATCTTTTGTGAGGTTGTATGCAGAGCATTGCATGAGCGCGAAGGTTTCCTCCATGGTGTCCACCCATCACTCTGCTTTGTCAAAGTCATCACTTCCGTTGAACTAAATTGTATGCTTGGAAGTGTGCACTTGCTGATTTTGTGTGCCTCCCAAAGCTTAGCTTCCTTTAACCTCACTCTACTCCATTTTTTCCTCATGATGTGCTTGTCCTCTTCTGTTAGGAATACATTTGGGAGCCATCTGCATTTACGAGAAGTGAATACTAACATTAACTTCTCCATCGATAACCTTGTTAGAACTTGACCTATACTCCTCTTGATGGCACGGTGATTGTTCATGATACTTGCACATAGACTACTTTTTTAGAGACAACAAAGAAGTGTCTCACATTAGACCAAATTGATACCTTACTATATTGTCCATAGAAGCACATCCCGCCACGTGACAGAATGTCCCTCAAGAGATGTTACGACATTTGTCTTTGTCTTAACTTTTGACCGATTGATTGGTCAACATATTATGAAGAAGCAATAACCTTAAAATAAAACTTCATTCAATAGTCTCGCCGAAATAAAACATTATATTTTATTGTTCAATAATAAAAAATATTGGACTAATAAAATAACTATAATTCTTGCTAGACTCCTATCATGTGCAAGTCTTCATATCACACTTGCATCACTAGTGTCATCACTTATCCGTTGTGCTCATTGCCTATAGGATCGAAAGCAAGGGATAATTCTCCCATGAGCAATGAAGTCTGATATATAACAGTAATAATCAATAAAAAAAACATATATGCAGATAAATAAGGAGATATAATGATCTATAATGATAATCAGTAGCACTGCTTTTCGCTTTTGTTCAATTACTTTTATTTAGGAATGATTAGAACATCAGTTGCACCATATGATGCACAATAATTTTAGGGTTCGATATGTTCATGACTATTAATATTTTACTTTATATTATTATTTCCAGTATCATCAATGCCGAGAACATCTGGATGCACAATAGTTTCAGTGTTCAGTATGTTCAAGCCCAATCGGTACTTAGGACCACTTTATTCTCCTCTAATTATCTTGTCCTAAGCCCGTCAAACATTACAATCAGTAGGTGAGTGTTACCAGATGCAATGAAGATTCAGTTTATCCCGTCGCAAGCATGGCTAGCTAGGCCATGAAGTAGTTAGTCACTTCAGTAATAGTCAGGACAAGTTTCGTAGTTAGGGTAAACCCCACAAACATAATAATTCCTTCAGTCCGGAATAAATCTTGCAGTCGAGATAAATCTCGAAGTCGACGGAGCCCTCCTCTTAATGTGATTAGTTCAATCACAAAACATTAATAGTTTTTAATCCTATTATTAGTGGAGCAGTATGCTCACTTGTAGGTTATCTTTTAAAGATCATAAGGCATTACAATATACTTAAGACAACAATCATTGAGGACTTAACAATCATTACAATACAATTCACTTAAGTCCATTATTTTTCATCAGGCAAAACATGGCCCGCGTCGGACATGGTATATGTTCTATGTTTTCTTAAAAAAGTATGAGTCGTGAGATAGGGCAACATGGTCCTCATCGGATATCAACACACCATGTTTTGTGTACGCGTCAATTTCCGAGGCAAAATGGTTTGATTTATCATTTTTACCAGTTAACACAGTTCGTGTTAGGTAAAGGATTTTCATCTGCGGTGTCCTCGATCCAAGGAACATCGTCCGTGTCAAGGTGCGACACAGTCAATATTCTGTCTTCGGTGTAATTTCAAGGAGCACGATGCGCTTACTGTCGTAGTTGTCCGATGGACATGGCCCATGTTTGATAATGGCACGACTGATGCATGTATTTGACAACATGTTTTAGGGTTTACATTAGACATGATTTTTAGTCATTTTGGCATGACATGCATCTATTTTAATCTTTATTTGTTCATATTGTTTCAAGTCCAAAATCTACTCTTGTTTGGTGTTTATTTTGTAAGAAATCAGATAGAGAGGCTAAGAGAAGGCTCAAATGGACTCAACATCGCAAAGGAGCTTATTCTCGATAGAAGATTGCAATTCTAGGAGCCATCATGGGCCGTGATAGCCTATTACAGACCGTGATGTAGCAAGATCAACTTATTATAATCCCTCACGAGCCATTATGCGAAGTCACAACCTGTCGAGCGAGCAACAAGATTTCCACCTAGTTCATTACGGGTCGTAATAGATTCTAACAGGTCGTGAGGTATAGGTTACGACTACAATGGCCAATATAGCAATCCATACAACAACACAAGTCCGAGCATCTAGATCATTATGGGTCATAACAGTTCGTTACGGTTCGTTACATAGTGTTTCACGGAGCATGACACTTCATTACGGCTTTGACAACGACAGCCATATATTGCAAAGTTTATTGTTACCAACTGTGAAGGAGGTTACATGCTGTAAGAAAATGAGATTGAGATGTGCAAATCCATTCAACGCCCGAGTTACGGGCCATGAGATGTCATCACTGGCGGTGACGACTTGAACCATCATGAAGAGTCGTCTACTTATGAACCGTGAAATCTTGTCACAGGCCATGAGAGATTGATATAAGAGTATATTTTTGAGGAATTGATATGATTTGATGGCCAAAGGGATTCCTATCTGATTGGAGTCTTTAAAGATTTGCTTTTATGGTACTTCTAACTAATTGGAAGAGCTTTTGAGGGATTTTCATCACAACCATCGACCAATGGTAGATTTAATCTGAAGGCTCACATGTATATCACCTCCAACCCTATGGAACCTTAATCTGGAGAAGGGTATAAAATTGAAGAACAGACAACCAAACACCTAGATGACTCGACCAAGACTCTAGGATGACTTGTCACTTGACCAGAATTGAAGAAACCCAACTAAAGAAGATCAAAACCTATGACTCAAACAATGGACTAGGATATGACTGACTACGACCTGACTCTAAGACCTAAAACTCCCTAAGTGCTAAGTTATAGTCATTAGCTGACTTTTTCTCTTGCTTGTGTTAGGGTTTCAAAATGTTGATCATTGACATTTGGTCAGGGTGTTGTCCACCCTCATAGAGTTTCAACCTGTACCCATTGACTTTAAACTTTTGCTTATTTATCTAGGGTTTGGATTTCAATTGCTCCTAGAGGGTATTCATCAACCACTAGAAAGGGTCCACTGCATCTAGATTTGAGCTTACTAGGGAATAGCCTTAAACGACTATTATACAGGAGTACTGTTTGACCAGGCATAAATTTCTTTTGCTTGATGTGCCTATCATGTCATAATTTAATGCGATCCTTGTACAACTTATTGTTTTCATAAGCTAACCCAAATAATTCATCCAGTCCATTCAGTTTTAAGAGACGTTCCTTACCATCTAGGTCTTGATCAAAATTCAGGAATCACATGGCCCAATATGCTTTGTGTTCAATTTCTAGAGGAAGGTGGCAGGATTTCCAAATACTAGTTTGTATGGTGACATGCCGATGGGAGTTTTGAAGGTAGTCCTGTATGCCTACAAAGTATCATCTAGTTTCAGGGAACAGTTTTTCCTAGATTCATTTACCTTATTTTCCAAAATTCTTTTTAGTTCCCTATTTGGCAGTTCAATTTTGCCACATGTTTGGGCATGGTAGGAGTACTCAATCTTTGTGTGACACCAAATTTTGACAATAGGTTAGCAAATACTTTGTTGCAAAAATGGGTGCCAATATCACTAATGATGATCCTAGGTGCACGAAATTTAGTGAATATGTTCTTTCTCAAAAACTTGATAACCACTTTGGCATCATTTGTGGGCGAAGGTATGGCGTCCACCCATTTGGACACATAATCCCCAGACACTAGGATGTACTCATTGTTGAGGGATTTGGGAAAGGATCCAATGAAGTCTATCCCCCGTACATCGAAAATATCATAGAATATCATATTGTTCAAAGTAACTCATTTTTTCGAGAGATGTTAACTGACCTTTGTAAATCTACCACATGCCTTGCAAAATTGATTAGTGTCCTTGAAAATGGTGGGTTAGTAGAATTCGCATTGTAGGACCTTTGCAACAGTCCTATTCGGACCATTATGCCCTCCAACTTCCAGTCTATGGCAATGCCTCAGAATGTCCTCAGGTTCTTCCTTTGGTATGCACCTCCTAACCACCTAATCTTCATAGATCTTAAACAGGTAGTGATCTTCCCATAGGTAGTGCTTAACATCAGAAAATAATTTCTTCCTTTGATGGTAAGTCCAACCCTTAGGTACCCAACCTCCAGCAAGATAATTAGCATAATCTTCAAACCAGGAGTTTACATATTTTACCGAGTTAACTATTCCCAAGGAGAACATCTTCTCATCAGGGAATTCTTCCAAGATGTTCATTTCTTCCTTAGGAGCTGATTCAAGCCTTGAGAGGTGGTCAGAAATTAGGTTCTAACTTCCCTTTTTATCCTTGATGATTACATCAAATTCTTTCATTAACAGGATCCACCTAATGAGTCTGGGTTTCGCATCCTTCTTAGTCATGAGATGGCAGATAGCTGAGTGATCACTAAATAATATGACTTTCGAGTAGATCAAGTGAGAGCAAAATTTGTCGAATGCATAGATTATTTTCAAAAATCCTTTTCTGTCGTTGCATAGTTAAGCTGGGTTGGAGTCAGGGTCCTGCTTGTAGGATCTGGATGGCACCAAGAGGGGGG
>LTAE01014392.1:0-11481 GCA_001647135.1 Pontederia paniculata | reverse complement strand
CTCTTACAATTGAGCTCACTCTTGAACACTCAGTTTACTCACTTCTATTCTGGATTTTCATTAGAATGCTCGGAAGGAGGAACTAAGGCTTTTCAATCAAGCTTACAAGTTCTCTAAACAATTTGCCAAAGTTATCTCCTAAGACTCTTGGGACTACACTTTATACTCTCACATGAACGGCCTAATTTCTCTCACAGAAAACTAGCTGTTAATGCAAGTACAGTACCCTTCACATAACCCTCGGTCACTCGCTTCTGTTTCAGAGGTCGAACGCTGCACTGGTGAAGTCGCCTGTCAATACTGTCGTCTGGTGCTTCGATCATCCACCGCTCACCTTCGAACGTCCGCAGTCACAAGCTTCAACCTTCATTCCTTCTTTTGTCTTTCATAGGTCGTCCACAACATTCCTCTCAGCTTTTCGGATGACCTTTGCTCCAGTTGAGTTTTCTCATCAAGCTCCTTCGGACGTCCACTGATTGCACACCAATCCTTCGGTCGATCGATCTTGACTTGAACTCTTTTCTTCAATGCTTCTTTTGTCGTCCACTGAATCTCCCTGAATACTTCAAATGACCATTGCTTTTCTTCTATCAGCATCTCAGGTCATCTGCTGCTTTAACTCGGACATCCAATGTCTTCAACATGAATACTTCGGGCATCTGTTGTTCGTCTTCGGACGACCCCTTTTCTTTTCCTTTGCTCATGCATTCCTCTGGTCGTCCACTCGGACGACCTTTGTCCAAGTCAGGAATACTTCAATAGTTCGTTATTCATCTTTGGATGATCTTTCTTTCTTTACTCCAACTTATGTACTCAACTAGTTGTCCACTGCTTTGACTTTTAAGCTTTTGTACGACCTTTCTCTTTATTGAGAGTACTTCGGTCATCCCTTCAAATCTTCGGACAAACTTTCTTTACTTATACATTTTTCTGGTCGTCCACTGCTTTAACTCCAAAGCTCTCGGGCTACCAAACTTTCTATCTGAATCTCTTCGATCGTCCATTGTTTCTTCTCTTAGAACTTCGGACAACCTCTCCTACCTTCATTAAAAATAACTTTCATTTTTCCCTTCTTAGGGTATCCACTTAACCTTGGGGCGCCCGTTCTTCAACATTTGTAATGTTTGCTTCGAACTTTCGATCGCCCACTCATTTCACCGTGCGACCTTTCCTGCTTGATTGTGCCTTCGGTCGTCCATTATTCATCCTCGGTCGACCGCTCAGTACTTAGCTTCATATCTTCAATCTTTGCTTCATACTTCGATCGACCTTTTCACATCCTTAGGACGACTGCTTCATACCTATTTCTGGCTGAACATAAAAATCCTATCTTTTAAAGAACAAATCAAAGAACATTACTACATACTAAGTTTCCTCACAAATTTGTGATCATCAAAACAATCTCGGGATCCTAGATTTAACAATCTCTCCCTTTTTTGTGATTACAAATTTAAGAGGAGTGAACTTACTAGGGTTAGTTTTAATAAAAAATCATATAAAAATCCAATTAACCAAACATGGTCCCCCTCAATCATATATCTCTTATTTTCAGGCATTTCTCCCCCTTAACACATGCATACACATTTATGATATTCGAATCAAAATAATTTAGTCATTCATTTTTGCATTCATCACTGAAAAACATACTTCAGAAATTATCTTTGCAAAACAACTTCAAAAACCCACTCATTTCATTTCTGAAATATAGAGTATCATACATTAAACAAATTTGAAAAGATACTCATTTCAATTCTGAAACATAGAGTATCATACATTATGATCATTTAGACTTAAAATGTTTACATACACTGATTTGTGTACAATACAAATCTATCTATCTATTTCTTTTTGTCCTTAGCCTTCCTTTTGAAGCTTTTTACAAAGTGTTTTCAGGAAGGAAAGGTGTTGAACTTTCTGTTATATTCTTAGTTGCATTTGTTGTTCTTCTAGAATTCTGTTTACTGAATCTGTCAACAGAATATTAGTTTCGCTCTCTTGTTCAGCAGACAGTTCTTGAAATTCATCTTCAATCCCATTTCTCCCAGTTGCTTCTTCAGTAGTACTTTGACCAGCTTGCATTTCAATAGTAGTGGCTTGGCCCACTTCTTCATCTTCTCCAAGATTACTCTCTTGACCAGTTCCAGTTCTTTGAAGATCAACATCTTCCTCTCTAGCATTAGCTTCTTCTTGGGCTTGAAGATCAACATCTTTTCTGGCATCAGACTTCTCAAGTCCATTATCCTCTTCTTGATCTCTGTGATCCTCATGACCCTCACCCTCACCTTGAGCTTCTTCTTCAAGGGGTTCCCTATGTCTCTCCTCTCGAGCCTCTTCCTGATGTCTCTCTCCTTCTGGGGGTTCTGCACTCCTCTAATTTCTTTCTCCCCCTCATGAACCCATCCACTGCATCCCAATGGCGACAAGCTTGATTGTGATGAACAACAATTTGTTTACCAACTTCATTAATCTTAAACTGCTCATCACTGATCTTCTGCAGTAACTCAAGGGCTTGATTAGCTGTGTGGACATTGTACTGAGTTGGGTTTACATGGTGTCCACTTTGGTGCACAAGGAAGTCTCTTCTCTACTTGGAGGCCATGTGACTGAGAATGTAGAGGCTCTAGCAGCTGTAGAGAGTGTCCTAAGTGGTTGAGGAATTGGTTCAGAATTTTCTGCTGCAAAGGGATCTCTGGTGGCTTAAGGTTGCTGATACACAATATCCTGATACTCTGATGCAGATGGGTGTTCACTATTTTGATCCTTGGTAAGTCCTTTTCTAGTCAGAGTAGAGAAGGGAATTTTGTCATACTTGGTGGGGAAAAGGATCTCTTCATTTTTGGCAAACAGAAGGTTAAGGATTTTGCGAACCATAAAGGTGATAAGGTTTCCAAAATATAGACGAGCACCTTTGATCCATTTAGAATTTACTTTCTCTTTTGTTTTGATGAGTTGATACATAATCAGATTCCTAGTGAGATTCTAGTGGTTGCAGGATCTACCAGATGTACAAGGACAACTAGATCAAGGAGATTTACTCTTGTGTAATGACCAACTCTAGGAAGTACTACATGTGTCATTATGTGATAAACAACTTTCATGACAGGGGAGAGATACTTATGGAAGGATCCTTGAACAAAAGTAAATGTTCTTCCTCCACTCACAGCTAATGCAGCTTGATTCTGAGTGTAGGTGGTGTGAGGCCAATGCATTGGAGCAAGTTTTATATGAGGGAAATCAGGAGTGTCAAGGATCTCGTTTAACTTAGATTCTGTCATGGAAAAATGCTTTCCATGCAGATAGGTTTAGATTTCTAGATGAGTGTCATCATAGGTTAGATTTGCATAAAAGTGTTTGACAACATGGGGATGAACTGACTCATCAAGGTCAAGAAATGTGATCTAGTCACATTTATTCAAAAGTTTCTTTGAGATCAGGAAGTTGAAGACTTTCCTAGTCAATGGAGTGGTATGTTTCAACTAAACGATGCTCATCATAGAGGAATAAGTACTGATTTTGAGTCATCTCACTAATGTACTTAGGGTGACGAAAAACTTGGTCGGTTGAAAGAGGATTGTCGGTTGTTTGATTATTATCGAGAGCGGGTTCTGATGGTTGGTCAGAGGGTTCTCCTGTGTCAACTGTCTCTTGTGGAGTGAAGGAATATGGTTCTTCTAATTGTTCTTCTACTTGTTTTCATTTTACGAGACTTCATTTTTTAGCTACTTTCTTAAGAGGCGACATGGTTCAAGGTAGACAAGGAGGAGCACAAAAGTGAAATTGCAAGGAGCTAGGAGAGATTGTACTGGCAAGTGTAGAGAAACTTAGAGTAGTGATGGAGATCGAAAATATTTGATTCTATAGAGAATAAACAATATTTATAGCAAAGTTTAGACCTAGTTAGAACCTTGATAGTAAAACCTAGAATTTCAACTTTACGATGCATAGAGTTAATATTTTTAGGTTTACCTAGATGTTTGAATCCTCGTCTGAGAAGGCTTTGATCGCTTCGAGTTCGCTAGGGATTGCAGGAGATTTGAATGAGACTCAAAGGGAAGGAGGCGAAAGAACACGAAGGGTCGCCTTTTGAGTAAATTCCAAATATGATGACGGTTAGGGGTGACCCACTATATATAGTGTTCTCAACGTCGGTCGCCCGAAAAAGATTATAGGTCGACCGAAGTAGCAGAGGTGTCATGTTATAGACATAGTGGTCGTCCTATGATATCAGTGGACGCCCTTTAGTTGGATTGATCCTGAGTCATGAATTGAATTCGGTCGTCCGAAGTATGGACAATGGACGTCCGAAGTCCAAAGTATTGTAAGACTTTCAAAACATAGGACGCCCTCTGTTTGTAGAGTGGTCGAACGATTCGTGGTAGAGTAATTGTATCGGTCTCCCAAAGATTTATAATGAGCGTCCGTTGTTCGGGATCACTAGATATCAACATTGTGTTTCGGACGCCCAAAATGCAGGGAGTGGACGTCCAAAGTTTTGTGACCAACCTGATACTTAACCACCTTATCATTTACTACTCGAGATCCTCCAAAGTTTCATTTGGGATAGATATCTAGGGGAGGATATATATTTTTCATGTATGTGTTGTGCAACACAATTAATTTACAACTTTATTAATCAGTGATACTCACATAAGAAAGTCACCAAAAAGTTAAATTATTTGTTAAGTTCCTAATTCCAACATTCCAATTTCTCTCTTTAACATATTGAACCTATCTCCTCCCAAGGGCTTTGTAAATATGTCAGCTATTTGTCTCTCAGTTGGGACAAGTTCTATAGAAATGGTTTTGAGTGATACATGTTCTCTAATGAAATGATACCTTAAGTTAATGTGCTTAGTTCTGGAATGTTGCACAGGATTCTTGGTCATTTCTATAGCACTTGTATTATCACACTTTAATGGCATATTTTCACACGTCATGTCATAGTCTAGGAGTTGTTGTTTCACCCACAACAGTTGAGCACAACAACTTCCAACAGCTATATATTCAGATTCAGATGTGGAGAGTGCAATTGAGTTTTGCTTCTTACTAACCCAAGATATTAATGTGCTACCAAGGAAACAACACATACCACTAGTGCTCTTTCTATCTACTCTACATTCAATAAAGTCTGAATCAGTGTAGGCATGAAGATCAAATAAGAAACTTTTGTCATACCACAATCCTAAGTTTGGAGTGCTCTTAAGATATCTCAAAATTCTTTTGGTGGCCACTAAATGAGAATCATTAGGATTGACTTGAAATCTAACACATAGACATACACTGAACATGATGTCTGGCTTAGAGGCTGTCAAGTATAGGAGACTTCCAATCATACCCAAGTATAATTTCTGATCTACAGTTCTCCCTTTTTCATCATTGTCAAGTTTAGTAAGAGTACTCATGGGAGTAGAGCTAGGTTTGCAATCATTCATTCCAAATCTCACAAGTAGCTCCTTTGTGTACTTCCCTTGGTTTAGAAAAAAAATCATCCTTAGTTTGCTGAACTTGGAAACCAAGAAAGTATGTCAACTCTCCTACTAAACTCATCTCAAACTCTTTATGCATGAGAGTCTCAAATTCTTTACACATTTAAAAATTTGTGGATCCATAGATAATGTCATCCACATATATGTGGACAACTAATATATCATTTTCAAAATGCTTCAAGAATAGAGTTGTATCCACTTTTCCTTTTGAAACTCATTTTAAAGAAGAAATGAGCTCAATATCTCATACCAATCTCTAGGAGCTTGCTTTAGTCCATATAATGCCTTAGAGAGCTTAAATACATGATCCGGGTGTTTTGAGCTCTCAAAACCTAGAGGTTGTTCAACATAAACTTCCTCATTTATATATCCATTTAGAAAGGCTGACTTAACATCCATTTGAAATAATTTGAATTTTTTGAAGCAAGCAAATGCTAAAAAAATTCGAATTGCTTCTAAACGAGAAACTGGTGCAAAAGTCTCATCAAAGTCAATTCCTTCAACTTGAGAGTAACCTTTTGCAACCAATCTAGCCTTATTTCTCAAACCAACTCCAGTTTCATCTAGTTTGTTTCTAAATATCCATTTTATTCCAACTATGAAATGATCCTTAGGCCTCTTACCAAATGCCAAACTTGATTCCTCTCAAAGTTGTTCAGTTCATCATGCATGGCATTTATCCAATTTGGATCATCCATTGCATCATCTATAGTTTTGGGTTCTATTTGAGATAAGAAGACAGAAAAAGCATAAAAGTTTTTTAATGACTTTCTTGTTTTCGCACCTTCATTTATATCTCCAATAATATTGTCTAAAGGGTGTGAAGGTACTTGTCTCCAATCATTATGCTCAATAGGAGGAAATTCTACCCCTATATCAATTCCTTATTGATTTTCCTCATTCACAGCAGCAATTTTATCATTTGTGATTTCAATAGGTTGAGAACCCTCTTCCTTATATGTCAGCTCATCTAGATCCTGATCATCCTTATTACGCTCATCTATGATCTTAACCTCTCTAAATTCATCAACAACATCCTTAACATCATTGAAAATGATATGTATTGATTCCTCCACTACAAGTGTTCTCTTGTTATACACTCTATAGGCTTTGCTGAAATTTGAGTATCATAGAAAGAGTGCATCATCACTCTTTTCATCAATTTTTTCTAGCTTATCCAAGGTTCTCAAAATAAAATATTTACAACCAAATACACTAAAGTATGAGATATTTGGTGTTTTGCCATATATCATTTCAAAATAGGTTTTCTTTCTAAATGTCTAACCAATACCCTGTTTTGAATATAACATGATGTATTAACAACTTCTGCCCAAAAATATTTGGGCAAATTGCTCTCACTTAGCAAAGTCCTAGCCATCTCAATTAGAATTCTATTTTTCCTCTCAACAACTTCATTTTGTTGTGGAGTTCTTGGTGTTGAGAATTGATGAATAATTCCATTATTCTCAAAAAATTCTTCAAACTTTAAGTTTTCAAGTTCACCTCCATAATCACTTCGGATCTTGCAGATTTTCAGATTTAATTCATTTTGAACTCTTTTTGCAAATGTAGTAAACGTCTCAAATGTTTCATGTTTATGTGCAAGAAACAAAGTCCAAGTGAACCTAAAATAGTCATGTACAATTACACACATATTCTTACCACCAAGACTGGTGGTGCAAATTGGACCAAACAGATCAAGATGTATTAATGTAGAGGTCTACTTGTAGAAATTTCATTTTTTGATTTGAAGGAGGCCCTATGTTTTTTACCCTTTTGACATGAAGAACAAAATGCATTTTTCTCAACTTTTTTTTGGGAAAACCTCTAGCAAGATTATGTTTCACTAACTTATGCATGACTTTATAGTTTAAGTGTCCTAATCTTCTATGCCATAATTCTATTTAATCATGCATAAAATTTAAGCATTTGTGATTAGGCAAATCATTAAAATCAATCACATACACATTTTGATGCCTTAATCCCATGTGCAAGACTTTTTCATTGTTATCACATATTAAGCATTTGTTTTTTTTTTCAAACTTAACAATGTAGTCTTTATCACACAGTTGGCTAATACTTAGCAAGTTATGTTTTAATTTTTTTACCAGTCAAACATCTTCTATAACTACATTACCAAGTTTTCCAATATTGTCTTTGCCAAGGATTTTTCTTTGGTTGTTATCCCTAAAAGTTACTTTTCCACTTTGTGTTTTTGTTATGCTTATGAAGTTTTCTTCATTTTTAGTCATGTGCCTTGAGCAGCCACTGTCGATGTGCCATCTTGTTGATTTACCTTTGCTTCTTTTGGTACCCTACAAGAATAATGCAAAATTTATACTTTTGGTACCTAAAATACTTTGGGTTCAAAAATGTTAGTACTGAAAGTTTTCTTAGGAATTCATACTTGTCTCATATTATAATGAAAACTTCTCCTAGCCCTGCACTCAAAGCTATAATGTGCTAAATGGCCACAATAGAAACATGCTACATTTTTCACATAAGATCTCTTATAGATACGATAGACATGGACATTTCTTTTCTGCACTTGTATAAACTGAGCATTTCTATTTGTGTGCGGAATTTTTGGTTCGACAATTTTTTTGTTCATATTTACATGAGTAATATATGAGTAAGAATGTACATAGCCATTTCTAAAAGTAGCCATATGAGCAGATTTTGTGTTTCTTCTTTACATGAAAGCATAATTCTTTTGTGCAGCATTTTTACTTCTAGTGCTTGCATTGTCCTTTGATGACAACATAGTATTTTTATGAATGAAAGCGGGCTTAGTGCCTTTAACAATTTTAGCCTTAAGGTTCATAATGTTTTTATCTTTAGCATTAGAGCTAGTAGAGGCAGTTCTAGTCTCATTCATATAAGTAGAGGTGCTAGGTAAATTTGGATCAAAAGAATATGAAGCTTTTATAAAAGTAGTTGTTTGAGATACATTATCATCAAAGGAATCAAATCCTAATCCTTTTTTTTCAAAGGACTTTTGTGTTAAGACAGCATTACATGTAGCATCTTTCCTCCATAAGAAAAAGTCTCAAATTTGTTTTTGACATCTAGCAGTTCTAATTTTAGAGAAGTAATAGTATCAACATGTTTCTCTAAGTCATCATTGTTTGTCAATACTTTTGCATTCAAATCAAAAATTTGTTTTTCAAAAACAACATTGTTTTCCTTCAAGTTATTATTTTCTTGAATCAGATTGTCATTTTTCCTTTTCAGTATAGAGTGTTTTATGATCATAATATTAAACTCTTTATGCATATTAAACATAATATCTTCATCATTATCACTATCACTATTGTTTGATTTAGTAGAAGATACCTCATCATTTGCCATGAGACACAGTAATGCTTCTTCTTTCTTTTTTGAAGTTGTCCCTTCAGCTTCACTATCCTCATCACTTGAGTCATCCCAAGTGACTTTTAATGCTTTCTTCTTCTTGTAGTCTTTCATCTTATTCTTCTTGTTCAAAGTTGGACATCCACTCTTGTAATGTCCAAGCTTGTTGCACTCATAGCACTTTATCCTTGACTTGTTAGCTGGCCCCTTTTTCTTTGAGTCTCTTTTCTTCTGAGATCCTCATGAATTTATTGAACCTTTTGACATTTAGGGTCAACTTCTCCTCATTGAAATCTGCATCATTTTCATCAGATTCTTCGGGTTCATCTTCACTCTCAATCTTTTTAGATTTTAGAGCCAAGGCATTCTTCATTGAGCTTGCATCCTCTCTTTCTTCTTTAAGTGACATCTCATAGGTCAGGAGGGATCCTATGAGATCATCGAAATCAATCTTGTTCAGATCTTGTTGTCCCTCGACCGCAGTCCTCTTCATATGTCATTTTGGTGTCAAGGACCTGAAGAACTTTTTAACTTTCTAAGCATTAGACTTTGGGTTGTCCAAGGCGGCTAACCCATTCACAATATCATTGAAACGAACTAACATTCTATTTACATATTCAACATGCTTCATTTTAAATGAATCATATTGGTGATTTAAAATGTTTAGTTTTGATTCATCAACTTTGTGAGTCCCTTGATGAGTAACTACAAGATTTATCCAAATTTCATTAGCACTAGTACATGAAGATATTCTATTGAATTCTGTTTGATCTAGTGCACAATAAAAAATATTTTTAGCTTTCCAATCTAACTTAATTAAATTTTTAGTCGTAGAATCCAACTCACTACTAGAAAGAGGAACATGAACACCATTACTATTCTAGTAGGCAAATCAAAACCATTTTCAATTACATTCCAAATGTCACTATCCTTGGAACATACATAGGCTTGTAATCTAATCTTCCAATAGGAGAAGTTAAATGCATTAAATAGGGGAGGTCTATAAGTGGACAAGCACCTAGGATAAAATCGTTTGATGCCATTTTAGCTCTAGATTGTTAGATCTATACAAGATTTGAAAATAAGTACAAATTTGTGAGCAACCTAAGCTCTGATACCAATTGTAGGATCTAGATGGCACCAAGAGAGAGGGTAGTGAATTGGTGTCTTAAAACTTTTACTCTAAACTATGTATATGTAGGGGAAATTATCACAGATTGAAAACAAGTAAACATATGCACAGAAGAAAACAAAACACAAACGAGTTTGACGAGGTTCGACTGAACTGCTAGTCTATGTCCCCGCTCTGGTCTTCTCGAATTCGAGACCTCTAGAGATCACTAAACTCCTTATTCAAGGGCAAAGACTCCCTTACAGTTTATTTCTCCTTTCTTTTCTTTCGAGGGCAAGGAGAGAACCTCTTAAAATTGAGCTCACTCTTGAACACTCAATTTACCCACTTCTATTCTGGATTCTCACTAGAATGCTCAGAAGGAGGAACTAAGGCTTTTCACTCAAGCTTACAAGTTTGCTAAACAATTTGCCAAAGTTATCTCCAAGACTCTTGGGACGACACTTTATTCTCTCACACGAATGACCTAATTTCTCTCACAGAAAATTACTCATTAATGCAAGTACAGAACCCTTGACCAAACCCTCGGTCACCACTTCTGCTTCAGAGGTCGACCGCTGCATTGGTGAAGTCGTATGTCAATACTGTCGTTTGGTGCTTCGGTCGTCCACTGCTCACCTTCGGACGTCTGCAGTCACAGGCTTCAACTTTCATTCCTTTTTCTGTCTTTCACAGGTCGTCCACATCATTCCTCTCAGCTCTTCAGATGACCTTTGCTCCAGTTGAGTTTCATCGTCAAGCTCCTTCAGTCGTCCACTGATTGCACACCAATCTTTCGGTCGCCCGATCTTTACTTGAACTCTTTTCTTCAATACTTCTTTGGTCGTCCACTGAATCTCCCTGAATACTTCAGACCCCCTTGCTTGCCTTCTGCCTTGGTTGAAATTTTCAAGTCTGCTTCGGTCATCCACTGATTGCACACCAATCCTTCGGACGCCAAATCTTGACTTGAAATTGTAGGATCTGGATGGCACCAAGAGTGGGAGGGTGAATTGGTGTATAAAATTTTTGCTACTTTTGTTATGCTAGATTTGTTAGTTTATGTTTAGCGGAAGCATATAAATTCAAAGCAAATAGATAGAGTGAAGAAGAGAGCAGAGGAAATATACAAGCACACAAACACAATGTTTGTTGACGAGGATCGGCCGAACTCCAGGCATGCGTCCCTGCTCCGGTCTTCTCGCACTTGAGATCTCCAGAGATCACTAACTCCTTCTTCAAGGGCGAAAGCTCCCTTACAATCTTCTCTTTTCTTGCACGAGGACAAGGAGACAACCTCTTACAAATATCTCAAGAACTCTTGGTCCCTTCTATCTTGGATTCTTCACTCAAATTACAGAAGGGGAACTAAGTCTTTCTATCACTCAAAGCACTCGCTCAATATTTTGCCAAAGTTACTTCTCAAGACTCTTGGGATTATATTATATACTCTGCACTAAAGACCTAATTCTCTCTCTCATAAAACTAGCTATTAATGCAAGTACAGTACCTTCACCTACTTCTTCGGTC
>LTAE01014391.1:0-11482 GCA_001647135.1 Pontederia paniculata | reverse complement strand
TTGAGTGATAGAAAGCCTTAGTTTCCCTTCTGCGATTCGAGTGAAGAATCCAGGATAGAAGGGACCAAGAGTTCTTAAGAGATTTGTAAGAGGTTGCCTCCTTGTCCTCGAGAACAGAAAGGAGAAGTTTTAAGGGAGCCTTCGCCCTTGAAGAAGGAGTTAGTGATCTCCGGAGATCTCGGTTGCGAGAAGATCGGAGCGGGGCATAGGCCAGGAGTTCGGCTGAACCTTGTCAACAAACCTTGTGTTTATGTATTTTTTTGTTTTTCTCTCTACTCTCTTCTCTCTGCTTGTTTACATTTGCATGTGTAAGCTTCCGCTAATATAACTCATCTATTATAACGAAAAAGTGAGAAAGATTTTAATACACCAATTCACCCCCTCTCTTGGTGCCATTCCGATCCTACAGACCAACCGTTACGGGCCGTGATGTGTCAGTATTAGCAGCAGCAAAGAGCAAGCGTGCCGAAGGCAATGCATATTCCCTCACGCATTACGGGTCGTCACGTCATATCATGGCCCTTTATGAAGGCTATCATGACCACAACGTTGATATTACGACCTATGCTGAAGCGCTGCAACTTCAGATGAATTGTCACAGGCCGTAACAACCTGTTACGGGCCATGAAGGATACTATCACGGATCGTCATTCATTATCACGACGTCGAACAGAAGCAGCATATTGCACGTCCAGAATCATTACGGGCCGTGATCATTGGTTATGGGCCATAAGATAGAAGAATCCGAGATGCCGAACTGCCTAGAGCTCGAGTTACGGACTATGACATTATATAACGGGCCATGACGAAATGAGGAACACTGGAAGTACCTTTAACTACGGGTCGTGACATTCTGTTATGGGTCATGATGAAGTTATGCATATTTGTTTATTCGAGATTTTGATATGATTTGACGGTCGAGAAGTTTGGGATTTGATTGAATACTTTGAAGATTGGAATCTATCTTATTTCTGAGGATTTTGTTAAGTTTTATTGGACTCTCATCATCACCATTGATCGAGGAGCAGATTTGATGTAAGGGTTCACATATGTTGATCCAACCCTAGGAAACCCTAGGTATAAAACAATTTCGTCTGTAACCGAATAGGATCTTCTTGGATAATCTTGGATAATCTTGGAGACATAGAACTCATCTCATATTTCCATATTCTATCCAGAGATCTAAGGAGGAGGCTAGGGACTGCAAAGGAGAAGAACGCCAGAGAACAAAGTTTAATCTGAAGTGCTGTTGTGAAGTCAACTTCATCATCCGTTAAGGTGTTGTTCATCGACTTCTCGACATCCAAAGGAGTATCTCTGGTTCCATCCGTCATTGGGACGAATTCTGTAATCCAATTTTGAATATTTTGTGTTTAGTTTATGTTTTGACATTATTGCTACTCCAGAATTTATATAGTTTTCGATACTTTTCATTGAATTGTTTCTTCATGAACATAATTGCTGAGTGCATTTCTTTTCTCTCGAGTTCTGAGTTAAAGTTCAAATCACAACAGTGAACTAACTATTAGTGTGCTTCTCCATATTGCACAAGGAGGTCTATGTAGCGGACTTTTGATCGGTGGATCTTAGAGCAGATGCCCTTAGGTCATCAGGCATGAATCCCTACAGATCTAATAACTCAAACCCTACAAGGTTCCGGATAACACATATCACAACCTCCTCAACTACTCAAACATAAATATTTTCAATCATTTCATATATAACTTACTTGATTAGTGAGCTTAACATACACTTAATGATTAAAAGAGAATTAAGTATTATCAATAATACAAAGGACATGAAGAACATAAACTAGAAATTGTAATCTAGGTAAATAGAATTCTATTTGGCAACAATCTACAATCCAACTTTTCCCAAAGTTCAGGTGATAAGAGATAAACTTAAGGAATTAAAATTTTTCTATCTACATGATGTTTCTCAACATTACTCTCTGAAAAGTAAAACTTAAATGCATGAGACAATTTGATGTTTTTGGGTTTTCAATTTTTCTGTCAATTTTTCTAGATTTTCACTAATATGATAACCATGCAATACAATATGATAACAATGCAATAAGCAAAGATGCAATACATAAAGCAAATATGCAAAATATAAACAAATATGATGCATGAGAATGCAAATCCCTCAAGCTTAAACCTAATAGTATCCTTAGTGTTTAGGCCCAGCCAAAGGGAGGGTACAAAATGCTGGAGACAAAGACTCAACGAACATGAAAAACATAAAGAGTACAAAGAGGACGACACAACTTAGTCTACTCTTGAGGTGGTGGCGACGGTGTGGATAGAACAATAGTGCTTCATAGTGGCCTTGATCGACGTGATAGTCATGCATGCGACGGACCATATTCTCCGTCCTCTCTTGGCAATCACAAATGTCTCTAATGTCACATTGCATAGAAGTCAGAATAGAATATTGATGTGTGGTGTCTAATGTGATATTTAGAATCGGGTTAGCACAACCTAAGAGTGGGGTTGTGACAGCTTAAGTGCAAGACTATGAAATCTCAATAGACGTGATCAGGTTTTAAAAAGTCCTCGACAACACAACATATTCTGCAAGTATATAGAACATCATGTGCAGTACGTAGGGTATCGAATCCATAGGGAGGCGAAAGCAATGTTCAACAAATGAACATGCGACAAATAACAAAAATAGTGATATCAATGATGAATATTTAGACTAAAATAGAAATGCAAATTATCTAATTTTTAGGGTTTTTAATATGATTTCAAAATAAGATAAGATAACTGGAAATCACGACTACGCAAATAAGATAACAGCATAGGTGTGACGGAACTTTAGAGCTAGCAGATTTCGGAGATGGCAGATTGGATCGACATTAACACATAGGATTTAAAATACTTAATCTGGTTTCGATGAAGAGAGGAATCATGAATTCCTTTTCAAGAGATCTAAATCACTCTCCCCCTGTAGTCACACGACCAGGATTGTGAAGAAGTCTCATAACCTATCAATGATAGTCGAGTGGTTGCTACTGAACTGAGGGTCTTTCGCCATACAGTTCATGCATCATAGGGCTGCAGACCTAGTGATGGAGCGCACCATACAACTGTGTGTAGATGAACGGGATGGTCAGTCCTCCAATGCCCTAGATACTAAGGATAGTAAGAGAGATTCCTTGTGGTTGCAAGCGTGTTAAACCACAGATGACTGTGACTCAAACTCAGTTCATCAGATATAGAAAAACCGCAACCTCTTGTCTTCACAAACGTCTCCGGTCAAGGACGTATCGTTCGACGAAGAACATGAGTATCAAGAATGAAGATCGAATGGAGGGTCAATCACATCCAATCTTAGGAAAATCAAAACTCTTCACTATAATCGATCCAGTAATGAAACTCAAAGTTGAGTTTATAGAATACGAACACCAGAAAACGTTCAAGAAAGTTCAGAAACCAAGATACAAATCCAATTTCATCATCTCCTACTGCTAACTCTAGATTATCCTATTAATTACAACACATGTTCATTGAATAACAAAGAGAGTAATGTTCAGAGATTCTCATTGTTCTTCCTGTTTTCGATCAAAGAAACGTCGATGTCGTGCAACGTCTTCTCCGACGACGTCGTCCAGGTATGGTAGGTGATCTCCTTCCGACGATGGTGGAATGACTGGTGTGCGATATGAAGATGGAATGATTCGCCCTTGGAAGATCCCATCTCTTGCCTTAACTAGTCTTTTTATGCTAGTAGCCTCCATGTGATAAGTCTCCTTCTGTCCAGCCTTGAATTATTCCCTTCTGATTCATCTGTTTTGTACTCACAATCATGGCCTGGCAGATTCGTTTCCACTTTTGGCAGCTTCTGTCGTCAGGTGATTTCCTCGTGCAGGGTTGTGATCCCGTATCAGTAGGGGTGTGAAGCTTCGTCTCTTGAGGTTCCTAAAATAGAAGGTCAAAGCAGCGTCAAAATTTCTTAAAGGTATAGAATGACAAGGTTAAGCTCATAAAAGTGCATGTTTGGTAAAAATTGGAACTTTAGCAACAAATGGGACTCGAGCTTCACAAAAAGATGTGGAAATGAAATGAATCACAACTCAAAAAGACCTAAAAATTTGCACTTGATGTGAAGCATCAAACATCTCCGGACTTGAACCTTTACTTGTCCTCAAGCAAATGAATTAAGATTAAGGCAACAACATTTTCAAATGCGAAGACCACAACATAGGTAACAAGCCATACTTTTAAAACCAAAAATTTTTCAAGAGTACACTGCAAATAACTCAAACTAGATTGATAGAACTGCACCTGAGAATCACTGAAGCTCTAGCTGAATGTAACACAGAGTCGCAGCCTCACATTCTGCATGTCACACTACTTTTCAAATCAGGACCAAGATATCCTTCTCCCTTTTCTCTTTATTTCAAAGCATACTTTTTCCTTTCCTTGCCCTTGTCTCTTCCCTTTTTTTTTCAAATACAGGGGTGTGAAAAGTGAAAAGAGAGTCTTTCCCATTTTCTTCCAAGAATACTCGGTGAGGATGCTAAGAGTGTTGTGAAATAGAATAGTCTTGACTCTTCCAAGTGGAAGGTCAGAGCAGTAGTTATTTGGAGGTGAGAGATAAGTTCCTCGTAGCATTATCCATCCCTTTCTTCCGAGAATACTCGGGTAGGTGCCTGGGGTGCTAAAAAGCATACTCTTGACACTTCCAAGTGGAAGGACAAAGAAGTAGTTCTTCAAGAAAAGATAAACATACAATGGCAAGGGTCAAGGAAGGCTTAAACTTATGATCTTTTGTGGGGTCAATTACTTGGCAAGGTGATAAAATTCTTGATCCTAAAAGGCAGGGGTGTGATAAGCAGACATGTTCAGCGGATAGATCTTTGGTTCAGAAGTGCAGTCAATCAAATCAAGTAATTATCAGGATGTAGTGATACAATAAAACCTAATACTACACATGGCTTGGACCTAGTACTGCATTAATTTAGAAGTTCGTGAATAGATCTTTGGTTCAGAAGTGCAGTCAATCAAATAGAGTAATTATCAGGATGTAGTGATATAATAAAACCTAATACTACACATGACTTGGACCTAGTACTACATTAATTCAAAAGTTTGAGAATAAACAAAGCGAGCCATAGTGTACGCAAGTGCATGTATACAAAAACTATTCCAAACACGAGAAAAATTTTCAGATAGGACATGTGACAGGTGATAGGGTGCGATAACAATTGTTCCAAGGTGTGAGACAACAGTAGTAACAACAACAACAACAACAACAACAACAACAACAAGCAGGTAAAATTTGAGACCAGGAGCGGATGACATGTATTCAATCAAAAGTTCAAAATTTTCATGGTATGATTATAAAATTATCGGAAGATTTTGATCAGAGGTGGAGGTCTTCTTTGCTGCAGCAGTAGAGGGGTGAGGTACGCTCTGCTCAGGTGTGAAGAGAGTCCAATTCATCCCTTTGTTGATATCTGTGAGCTTTGGGTTGTGGAGTTGAATGGATGTTGGCTCGATGAGTTTTGATTGCGGTTTGGGGCATTTTGGTAAAGAATGTTTCTGTAGGAAAGGTATGGGTGATTTCTATTTTCAGGGTTGTACTTCTCGAAGGGAGGTCTTGGTACAAAGTTACCAAAGGCATTTAACTGATCACACTGGGGATTTTGCTGATTTGACATATTACACATCTCTGTTGTATGGCCGAGATATCCACAGATGCCACATTGTTGCTCTTGAGCTTGTACCATATTAACTTGAGATGAAAAGATCATCTTCTTTAAAGCTTTTTGTACAGTTTCCTCCACTTTCGACGATAGATCTTCACTTTCTTCAGGGAACTTCTTTCTCATAGGTTTCCTTGACCAATTGTGTCTTAAATAATGGTGGTTCCTTGCTAGCTTCTCTATTATGTCATATGCTTCATTGATATCAGTTGTAGCAAAGACACCTCCTGCGGCATTGTCGAGTGCAATGGCGGTCTAATAATTTAAACCAGAGTAAAAATGGTTCAAAAGTTGCCATCTCTCGTAGCCATGGTGTGGGCATGAGCATCTAAGTTCTGAAATCTATGACAGGATTCGTACATGTTTTAGATATCCAATTGACTGAAGTGGTGTATTCATCTTGGATGTGGGTTGTCTTGCTGTAGGAAAGAATTCGGATAGAAAATGTTGCACTAATGCATCCTAGTTGACTAGTTCTTCAGGCTTCAGATTCTTCCACCACAGTTTGGCTTTCCTTCTCAGTGAAAATGGGAATATCTTCATATAGATTGCATCAACATGGATATTGTTGTACTGGATGGTCCCACAAATTTCCTTGAAGTTGTCTAGATGTTGAGCAGGGTCTTCGGTAGCTCCTCCACCAAATTGGTCTTGTTGAATCATAATGATGAGAGTTGGTTGAAGTTGAAAGTTCGCATTGGCCATTGGTGGCATCCTTGGTGCTCCCGCTCTATTAGCAACAGGTGAATAGGTATCCTTCAAGCATCAGGGACCTTGTGCAGCAACTTCTCTCTCCATATTGATTTGATTTGTGGTTTGTGACTCTGAAGTTCCTAGAGTATCGGTGCTGATGGGAATGATGAAATTCTCAAGCACAATTGTGCTGAGTATGTATTCTAGTTGTGGTACTTCTGGGGTATGAGGTTCAGAATCCATATTTGCTATTTCAAACAGTTCAGAAATTGTTAGTTCAGCAAATTTCAACTGCAGATCTGTGACAAATCTTTCTCTGTTATGATTCAGTCTTTGTTGCCTTCTTCTTTTTCTAAATTCTTGCTCAGGTTCTCAAAAATAATCTCCTTCCGCAAATCGGAACCTTGGCATACACTGCACCTAAAGATCAGGGAATACAAACGAAAGAAAAAGAAAACTAGGGGTGAAGTGGT
This sequence comes from Pontederia paniculata, assembly GCA_001647135.1. Taxonomy (NCBI): domain Eukaryota; kingdom Viridiplantae; phylum Streptophyta; class Magnoliopsida; order Commelinales; family Pontederiaceae; genus Pontederia; species Pontederia paniculata. Next base: position 4,603 of record LTAE01014391.1, on the reverse strand, counting down.
TAGGAAAAAATAATATTCACAAATAGAAGAGTAATAAATGATGATATGAACAATGATCTAGCAATATACATAGTCGAATGAAAATTTCCTAAAATTGGCTATTGCCTCCCCGGAAATGGCAGCAGAAACTTGATGCGTGGTGTCTAGTGTGATTTTCAGAATCGGGTTAGCACAGCTTAAGAGTAGGGCTATGACAACTTTAGTGCAAGACTTTGAAATCTCAATAGATGGAATCATGTTTTAGAAAGTCCTAGACAACACAACATATTATGCAAGTATACAGAACATCATGCGCAGTACGTAGGGTGTCAAATCTATAGGGAGGCGAAAGCAATGTTAAGGAAATGAACATGCGACACATAACAAAAATAGCGATATAAATGGTGAAATCTAGACTAAAACAAAAATGCAGATTATCTAATTTTTAGGGTTTTTAATATGATTTCAAAAATAAGATAAGATAACTGAAAATCATGACTACGCAGATAATATAACAGCAAATGTGTGAAGGAAGTCTAGAGCTAGCAGATTTCGGAGATGGCAGATTGGATTGGCATTAACATATAGGGTTTAAAATACTAAATCTGGTTTCGGTGAAGAGAGAAATCATGGATTCCTTTTCAAGAGATCTAAAACACTCTCCCCTTGCAGTCACACTAACAGAATTGTGAAGAAGTCTCGGAACCTATCTAGGATAGTTGAGTGGTTGCTACCAAGCTTAGGGTCTTTCGGCATACAGTTCATGCATCATAGGGCTGCAGACCCAGTGATGGAGCGCGCCATATAACTGTGTGTAGACAAATGGGATTGTCAGTCCTACAATGCCCTAGATACTAAGGATAGTAGGAGAGATTCCTTGTGGTTGCAAGGGTCTGAAAGCACTGATGACTGTGACTCAAACCTAGTTCATCAGATATAAAAAAGCCGCAACCTCCTGTCTTCACAAATGCCTCAGGTCAAGGACGTATCGTCCGACGAAGAACAAGAGTATCAAGAATGAAGATCGAATGGAGGGGTCAATCGCATCCAGTCTCAAGAAAACCAAAACTCTTCACTACAATCGATCCAATAATGAAACTGAAAGTTGAGTTCATAGAATACGAAAACCAAAAAAAGTTCAAGCAAGTTCATAAACCAAGATAGAAATCCAAATCCATCATCTCCTACAGCTAACTCTAGATTATCCTATTAGTTACAACACATGTTCATCGAATAACAAAGAGAGTAATATTCAGAGATTCTCATTGTTCTCCCTATTGATGATCAAAGAAATGTCGATGTCATGTGTCGTCTTCTGCGGCGACGTCATCCAGGTATGGTAGGTCATCTCCTTCCGGCGATGGTGGAATGACTGGTGCATGATATGAAGATGGAATGATTCACCTTCGGAAAATCCCTTTCTCTTGCCTTAACTAGTCTTTTTATATTGGTGGCCTCCATATGACAGGTGTCCTTCTGTCCAGCTCTAAATTATTCCCTTTTGATTCGTCTATTATGTACTGGCAATCATGGGCTGGAAGATTCCTTTCCACTTTGGCAGCTTCTATCATTAGGTGATTTCCTCAAGCAGGGTTGTGATCTCGTATAAAAGCAGGGATGTGAAGCTTCCTCTCTTGAGGTTCCTGAAATAGAAGGTCAAAGCAGCATCAAAACATGCTAAACGAATAGAATGACAAGGTTAAGGTCATAAAAGTGCAAGCTTGGTAAAAATTGGAACTTTAGCAACAAATGGGACTCGAGCTTCACAAAAAGATGTGGAAATGAAATGAATCACATATCAAAAAGACCTAAAAATATGCACTTGATGCGATGCATCAAATACATTGAATAAAAGTCATAGGCGACTGGTACACTAGAGGGATCACAATCCAAGTAGGAGGGCTGCTCATGTTGGGCAAGCTCTGGAGCTCCGCGAAGTGGAACCATCGGTGGTGGCCGTAATGCGTCAGAAGGTAGTATGATCCAGTTATCTTCATTGGAGGGATCGAACCGCTCCGTCTCTGAACAAGGCAGGACCACGTCTATGTCCTTGAAAAAGACTATTGTGATTCCCCGTCGAATACCCCCAAGCTTCATTGCTTGGACTATGTGCTGGTCTAGAAATGTTGAATCATCAACTGAGTCGAGATCATCCAGGTCCAGGTTGGGCTGTTGCACAACTAGGGTAATGAGAGCCCCGATAACAATTGTCCCCTTGTCCTTCTTCAAATTCTTTTGAAAAGTGCACGCTAGAAATGCTCCCACATTCACTGATGTATGGGTAGCCATGCAGTAGAGAAAGAAAAGTTTGGGTTCTATCACTAAGCTATCTTTGTCGCCTCTCCCAAAGATCGGTTAGATAAGATCTGGTGCACACATCGAAAGATCGGATTCTGGATCATTGTACTTTTTTGCAGTCTGATAATTAAGGTCGTCGGCCCCTGTGATACGCCTATAGAAGTTGCAGGCATCAAAATTCATGGGGATGCGCAGATAGCCTTCATTTGGAAACGAGTAGACGACATTGAACTCAGCCAGGTGAGACTGAACTTGGTGTTGAAGAGCTGAAAAGAATAGGACGGGCTACACCGGTAGCATTCTTGATCTCGAACGAGCTGAGGAACTCGAACGCAATAGGGGTCAAAGTTGGCCACCCTGGTTGATGAAGAACTCCACGTCGATGACAACATGAGAACAAAGACGTGCAGGTTGTATTCCATCATGGTAGCGTCGTGAGCGAATCTGGTTGGAGTCAGCAGAAGAGTAGAGAGGATATCTGGTCACGCTCGGTGTTCTATCTTTCTGAATAGCTTCTTAGGTGGCCTTGGAATGAGACCTAATGCAGGTGATGGAGGTTACTCTTTATTAACAAGATCCTATTGTGCTTGGCGAGTAGGAACTTTGGTGCACTTTTGGCGACTTGAGCCGGCATGGTATGTCACTGGCCGTGATAGCTGGGGTTACGGGGCGTAAAGAGCTGTCACGACTGAGGCAGAGGCGCTAGAGTCTGATGTGCAGGATTTTATGACCCGTTTTGGAGAGTTATGGCCTGTGAAGACGGTTGGAGGGCGTGGCGGATGTAGTTGTGGGCTTTGTCAATGCCTTATGCGAACTTATGGGGCGTAACACTAGTTACGACTCGCAAGTATTTATGTCATGGTGCATGGTGGTTGCGAGGTGTTGATGATTGTTCGGTGTCGATGCTGTAGTGAGTCACGGGGCGTGATGAAATGTTACGACCCAGGACAAATGAAATACAATCCGTGATTAAAGTTGTGGCCGTGACGGAGAAATTCTTCCTCTTGGTCACGCCCCGTTATAGTGTATAACGGGTCATGATGTTTCTGTAGTTGCGTGATGTCGGAGTTGCTAGTGTCGGAAATGATGACTAGCGTAGTTGCGCGCTTTATCTGTTGGTGATTGTGATTTGCTTGTGGTGGAAGCTCGATTAATCGCCCAGGGTTGCAGGAATCATTGTCGATTTTTTGGACGTCGGAGAGGAATGCTCGCTATTGTGATCATCAGTGTGCGTCGAAGATGGATGCACTTGAGTTGTAGAAGATGCAAATAGTTTGTCGAGGTGATGACCATCTGCAAGAAGGTTAATATATATAGAGAAAAGGCAACGTGATCCGGTGATTGCGGTCGTGAACAATCGTGCATTCAATGTGGTCAAATAATGGGTAGCGAAAGATGTGTCGTAGGCTGTTGCGAGGCGGTTGCGGGGTGTTATGAGGCATCCGAGTATTTAATGGGGCGTGATTACGATGGTTGACTACATCGTCGGCCGTGATGGTGTGGCATGGTGCTATTAAATACAAGTGGACGATGGTTGAGGCAATAACTTTGGCTTGTTACAGCCTGTGATGGAAGTAATGACCCATAAATATGTAGAACTGGTTTTGATTGCGGGTCATGATGATGGTAGCAAGTCGTAAGTCGGGTGTTAGAAGGTCGCAATTGGTAGTTTGTCACTTACGGGTCGTGACTCAACATTACGGCCCGTAATGGCAAATGTAATAGTATCATAAGGTCGTAAAGAATTTTAACGGGCTGTGGGTCGGGTATTTTCAGGTTATAGTCAATTCCAAAGATGGCTTACGGCCCGTGATGGATGGTCATGGATCGTGACTCATTTATGGTACCAAAAGTTCGCTACCATAGAGTCCGTGATGAGATGTCACGGTTCGTGAGCTCAACTGGAGGTATCAACCTTTCAGTGTTACGTGCTGTGATATAACTGTTGAATCTAGGATGCCGAGAATATTTTGAATGATCACAAATTTGTAAGTGAACTCAGTCTATACTGATGAACTTGTTTGAGCTGATTTCTGTAAGAAGACATAGTCAAGTTCAGTACAGCGGTCGACCTGAGCTGAAGGAATGGATGACCACTGCACATGTAATATATATCATGAGGAACCATATGTGTGCAGTGGGCGTCCTAGGGATATAAGCGGTCGACCAGTATCAGAGAAGGAGAGCATGTGAGCAGCAGTGAAGCACAAATGGTCGACCAAAGATATAGAGAGGTCGACCAGTACTAGAGTGGAGTGCATATGGAGGAGGAGGCGTAGACGGTTGACCGGAGATATAAAGAGGGCGACCGATAATGAAGGACAGT
>LTAE01014388.1:4441-15924 GCA_001647135.1 Pontederia paniculata | reverse complement strand
TATGTATATATTATACCATCAAAGCAAATTACTTTTACACTTTATAACACTTGGCCAAGAAACATCAAGGGGACTATTGAAAATTGATGTTTTCATATGTTAATTATAAAATGATCGATTCTAAAATGAGATAGGCAATGAAGCACCTCGCATTGCAATAAAGATAACATTCGTGAACATTTTGCCAAATAATATTCTTTTGAATCTTATAGAAATGTTGTTAAATTGGAAGATGTTTCACCAATCCAACTCTTGAGTGATCTTATAGGTGAAGGCTTTCGCATATATTCCTAATTTATCTTTTTGCCCATACAGCTACCTTCTAATCACAAAACAATTTACAATTGCCCTTGACTATTGTGAATACTACAATACTGCCTGCATTAACTCACCTTATGTGTAAATTCAAATAAACATTTAAAATTATATGTTAAAAAATATAATTCAATATCCATGAATAATAAATTAAAAAATGCTACAGTGTTTTTTTATTTTATTTTTAACTAAACTTATTCATAATTGTAAGTGTCTAAAAGGAGATATATTTTATAACACGACAAAACATCAAGATTTTTTTTCTCGTTTTAAACCCTAATACTAACAGTCAATTTTCACGGAAAAAATGTCAGTCAATTTCCACGGAGTATTTCATACTCCAAATAGAGTATAATATGGTATTAGCACCGAGGTTTTGCTTCTAACGAGTGATATATAATTTCTACTCAATCGACCTACCTGCAAATAAAAGGAAAAAAAAAAAGAAAAATAACAGTGGCACCGAATTATAGGCCCCAATTGAATCACACATCACGTGACGTTTCTTAATAAAACCATAGTGCTAATATGCTTTCCTATCAAGTATACAGCAGCTTTAACATCATGATATCTTCCTACAACTTTACAAACGTGGTCCAAGTAAGTTCACATCTAGGAGTAAATAAATATTCCAATGACAATGCCCATGTCATGCCTCCCCAACATGTACGTCACTCTTCCCCCACTATCCCCCTCCCCATTCACTGTAACAAGAATGATAGTTAAGACAGCCTCTAACACTAACAGACACATTTAGACAGTGGCAAAAGTACAAGATCATCACTTGAAGGAGAAGCTATGCATAAGAAACAATAAAATAAAGTATGAACCCTAGAGAGCTTGTATATTATGTTTGTTTGTGTGTGTGTGCATGCACCTTGTGATGGACTGTTTGCAGCGGCTGCTGCTGGTGCATGTCTCAAACCCAGCAATGATTGCCAGAGGTTAAAGAGTAAAGTCTTTCTTGCTCCAATTGCATGCCTATGCTCGCTTCACTGAGAAATATACTGCTTCTTTATAGCAATACATCGAGTAAAGGATGATACCCTGCAGGAAAAGCTGCATGGTGTGAGTCCACCACCTTTCTAGTGGATGGTTCCATTACACGTGGGGCACCAAGATCTCAGAATGAGGTCTCTTCAGAACCCCACCCCCCGCACATACCCCACCCGCACACACACACACAAAGAGAAGTTTCATGAGACCTCCTGTTATGACGCAGAAGTGATGCAAGTGACCTCTTATTGCATACATGACCCTTTAGTGTGATGCTGAATTGGTGACACGCGCGCACAGAAAGAAAAGGGAAAAAACACCCAGTGGTGTGTGCCTTGTGGCTGGTTCTCCAAACATTGCTTTCTTCACCCACGAGGATGAGATGAGGTTGTAGCAGATTATAAAGTCTGCTGCTATTCACCAGCACGAGGGGGGTCTGTGGGTGATGCTCAGTGGCATTTAGCATACCATTCTCTACGGTGAAGCAATGGGTGGAGCTGCCATGCCACTAGGATTAAAATGGTGGTGCATTTTGGCTGCAGGCTCCTGCTACATTCTTAAGTATGTTGGGCATCTGGAAGGCCTGTGATTGGAAGGTCTCGGAGGAGCTTCTTATGATATGTTCGTCCAGTTGCGTGGTTGTGTTGTCTATATCAGAAGTGCCCTAGTGGAAAATAATTCCCAAGTTTATCATCAAAATGGAAAATCAACATGTCCAAAGATTCAAGATTAATTGTTTTATATAAAGTCAACAAAGTAAAAGTGGTTTGGGTTATTGCCACTAATTCCATAGCATTGGAACATATTGAGAAATGCTGTTCCAAGAATGTGAAAACAGAACTTTGTTGAGACAATGATGTTAAATCTAATTTCATGTATGAGATACTGATTAAGACAGAGAACTGCATTACTGAATGACAACATCATTATGGCTGCATGTTCAATCATTTATTGAAAACAAGGTAAGAAAGAGGTTGACCTTTTTCCTTTTCTTGTGTGAGTGGCATTAACTTATGTTGAATGAGCATAAAAAAGAACATTGCATGGGCATACGAAATCCACAGACATGGAGCTAAGCAACAAGGAGAAGAAAACTTGCATATCTAGGATATATGAAATTACCAGATGCAACTTTCAGCAAAAGTTAATGGCATAGTTGGGAAATCAGAAAAACTGTTTAGTTCAAAGAAGATAAACCAAGAAAAGCATTATGTCAGTTCTTAAGCTAGTTTTGGCTATTAAAAATGGACTTACATTTTTATTAGGAAAAGAAGCAGTGAGTTTGCAGCAGATTACTGGGTCAACAGGTTTGGACTCCGCATCTGTAAGTTGCAATGGTGGGTCATCAAATTGGCTTTCTGAATAAATTCAACCATGGTGGGTCATCAGATTTTGGAAACTGCATTCAATTTTCCAAAGAATGCACTGAAGGTGTCAGCAACTGACTTGAACACTCATTGAAGATTGTTACCACCTTACAAGAAAATACTGCAAGCCACACATATTGTTTTTGCATGTTGCTTATACTCGACTCAAACTTGAATGTGTCTTCTGCTATCTGCAGACTAGCCAATGGTCATAGCTACACGAGGAGTATAATGCAAAAAGCAGTTAAAATTTGGGTTTGAGCTAAGGTTCTTCCAAGTTGCTTCTTCACAGTTTGCTGCAAGGTTTCCCATGATCCTAATATATTCTGAAACATAATAAAATATGAAGTTGTAAACAAGATGTTGCGACCATGGAGTAGCTGATTATTGAGAACAAATATAGTAGGATAAAGTTTGCAAGTTGCATTGCCCCAAATCAACTACCTTATGGTCATATAAGGATGGGATCCTATGGCGCTAGATATCATGCACTATGACAATTAAATATCATGCAGCAGAAACATAACAATGATATATTAATTACTATTCTAACAGCAGAAACAACAAAAAATTATACATATAATAATTTAAAGAAATATAATCCATAAATTCTCAACGGAAACTACTATATAACATAAAGGATCCTTAATATAGAGTTCACATAATATATTAATAATTAACATGAGTTCATAATCCATAAGCCCATAGGCAACATATCTTAACACGTACTAGGACTCAATGACATAACATAAGATAGAGACCCAATAATAAGATAGAGACCAAATAACTTAACACATGTGAAACCATCCGCCACGAGCAATGTCATCATCAATGGTCAATCTGAATCACCTGCATGGATCCAAAGTATTAGGGAGAATCTCCTGAGTTAGAGTATGTAGAGTACGATATCATCCCACAAGAGACGGTATAACAAGCACACAATTATCGATATAACAATAATTCGTAATATCTATTTATGTTCAATGTTCAATTAATTTCAGTCTTATTGATATCAACAATGGCATGAACATCAATAGCACTATCATATATAAATGCTTAATCATCAATACTCAATAAATTTATGCCCAATTCAATCTTATTCGATTTTGAAGTTATCATTTGACTTCGTGTTCAATGTTTCAATTCAATTCAATCAATCAAGTGGTGGTGAATTCGATATGCTTTGGAGGACTCACATGTACATCGTCTAATATGGCTAGCTAGGCCTAGGTCACCATGTGCACCTAAGTGATTCTCCGAAGATAGCTATGTCCACACATCTAGGGCCACTCAATCAATATATGAATAATCTATCCGATAATCCGATGGAACTAAGTCTTTCTTTGATGCCAAACTCAATCAATTAATAAATTGCTCATGGTCGCATGTTTTATTCATATTTATTGCTTAGCATGTGATTAGATATTGGTTATCAAAATACAACTAAAGAATAAAATGATTTGAAAATAATATATAAATATATAAACTTAAGTTATTCATGGCCATAAATACTTCTTCACGGGCGTGAAAGCTAGGTTGATGCGAGCAAAAATATATAAATTTCATGCATCTCATTTAGGACATTTTTATAGTTTTGGTCATTGAATGCATTTGTTTCTATGTTTATTTCTTTATATTTCTTCGAGCCATTGTTCTATCCTAGTTCAATATTTATTTTACAGATTTTACACTTTTTTGAGGCAAAGGAGCAATCAAAAGAAGCTACACACAATTTGAAGTCGAATTCAATTCAAAAGATGATGAGATATGAGAAATAATGCATGATTTCTCAACTAGGAGTTGATTATTTTTTGAAGACTCTCAATTAAAAGGATTCCTAGCATTTTCTACTTCAAATAGGAATTGGTTCACTTGAGAAAATTCAATTGAAGAAGGACCTCCAACTTTTCCTATTTCAATTAGGAATGATTCTTTTGAAGAATTTGATTAGGAAAAGGTGTCAAAACTTCATGGAAAAGACTTCTAATCATTATACAACTCTTTGGAAACTATTAAAAACATATTTATAATGAATTTGAGAGAGTTTTGAAATCCAAAAATTCAGCCCAAGAGAGAGCTACGAATTTGAAGAAAAAATAAAAGATTTTATCATCCTTTTCCTTAATATGATTTGGAAAAGCACTTCTATCTTATCCTAACTCCTTGGGGATAAAAAAGAATCATATTTTAGAAGATGTAAAAAAATTTTGATGGTTTAAATTTCAGTCTAAAGGAGAGTTATGAATTTAATTGAAAAATATAAATTCCTTCCTGTTTTGACTTGGAAAGAATTTGTAAACATCTCAACTTTATGGAAGTTTTGGAGACCCCTTCGAGATTGGTTCTACCCTATAAATAGACATACAAGATTCTCAGGAGAGATAGGAGGGGGAGAGAAGAAAATCAAGAGAAGAGATTCATAATAGAATCAGAGACTCCTCATATTTTTACAAATTTCTGAAGAGTTGAGAAGCCAACATTGGAGGAGAAGTCGTGACTCGGGATTGAAGATTTAGAAGCAAACAGGATTCTGCAAATTTTATTTGTTCTCTAATCTTATTTGTTAGGCTTAGAATTATTTTGTGTTAGGAATAATTTTTGTTAAATCTCAATTAGTTTGTGATTCTTTTAAAGTTTAGTGAGTATTTTATTAACTTTAATCGAAAGATACTATTAATATTTTATTCTTAATTAATCTTGTTTCGGATTTCGACGATTACATTTTTTGGCACGTAAAACGGGTCGTGTTTGTCTAACATGAACCGTTTTCATCTCCACCACCATTTTTTAATCCGTTTTCCCTTTCTGAAAAGTCGTGTTTTCATCTGTCCGGACGCGGTCCGTTTTGGACGCGACACGGGCCATTTTCTGTCGTATTTTTCTTCGACCGCTTTTAAGTGTTTGTCTTTAAGATGCAAAGATTTATGTTTATCTATTTTCAGAATTCATAAATTATGGGTTGCTATTCACTCGAGAGAGGTCTAGCGATTTATGATTGGATTTTATTGCGTTTTAACTTAAATTGATTTGGGATTAATGTGTTTACATGTTCCTATTTTTATTTATGATTAAAATAGTTAGGTCGTTCGACAGGAGTCCTTATTAATTCTTCCACCATCTAATATTCAGACGTTTTAATTGAATATATCCAAGAGATAACAGGGGTAAAACAAATTTTTAATTCTAACCAACTAAATCTTTTTATCATCTAAACTTTTTTTGAAAATCTTAATCTCATCTCTTATCTTTTCTTCTTATTTTTCTCATCTTCTCTTATCTTTTCCTTAATTCATTGAAGATTTTTAATCGGATTTCAAGATAAAATTTCAGATTTTAAAATTCACCAATCCTCATGGGTTCGACACTTTTCTCACTACTTTATTACTTGTGCGACCAGTATACTTGCTGGGTTTTTAGCGTGTGATTTTTCGCATCATAGGTCGTACAGACATAAGATTCCATCTTATGACTTTACATTCCACGATTTCATGGTCCGTGAACTCACTTTCACGATCGTGAACGAGCATGAGTGGTTCGTTCATGGCTGTTATAAAGAGATCATTTTTCGGATTTCAATTTCATGGCCTATGAACTCATCTTCACAAGGTTCATGGGTGTGAATGAAAGTTCACGATCACTATATAAAGGTGGTTTTCTTCCTCTCGATTTTAGGGCTTTGAACTCATGTCGAGGCGTGAGCACTCGATTTCATGACCGTGAGAACCTTCTCATGGGTGTGAGGGGTTGATTCACGACCGTGAGACTTCTCTCACGACTCGTGAAATGTGTTCTAGTACATATTTTGGGCAGTTTTCTACCCAATTTTCTAGGGTTTTCTCTCGATTACTAACTACTACTTGTAAAATCCCATGCATACATGCATATCTACCAGTAAACCTTAGGTTTTGCTCAAATTCTAATATCCTACCTAGAAATTGTAAGCCTTGGGTATCTATACATGAATGCTTAAGAGTGCGAATATTGGAGAACACAAGTTGATCGTTATCTATACATGAATGTTGTGTGCACTTTGCGAAATTTAGGGTGGTTTAGACATACTCGAATTTGACTTGTCCAAAAAGCAGTCCTGGTTACATTGACAAAGTCATAAACTTATGACAGAGCATAGTATACGTTTCTTGGCTTTTATGCTAGTACATAACTAATTATACCATTAAATCAAAATGTTACATCTAACTTTGGATTGTAATGTATGTTGGAAGTTTTCAAGAAAGAATTCTAACTTTGGATTTTAATGCATCAAGGCAAAAGATTTCTATTTGATTATCGTATGGCGTATTGTAAAGTGTAGTAACTATAAGCTAGGATTTAGTGAATACGCACTACCTATATTATCAACTATAAGATGTTAAATCTATGATGAATGACAAAAAATTTGAAGAGAGAAACAAAAATTTATATCCACTGTACATCTAATATCTTACATTAATTGACAAGATAGATGATATAGTGTTACCTACTTAATAGGTAGCACCTCCATTTTTTTCCAAAGCAATATGATTTAGTGGAGATACTAGTAGGTAACACCATATACCTATCTTATCAATAGTAAAATGTTAAATTTACGATGAATGAAAAAAAATGAAGAGAGAAAAAATCATATATACATCATACGTTTAATATCTTATAATTGACAAGATAGATAAATCTTACGGTTGGTAAGATAGGTAATATGATGTTACTAACTTAAGGTAACATCTCCATTAAATCTCAGTTTACTTAAGTAGGTAGCACATTCGTTAAATCGTAGAATATAATGAAGGTGTTATATATTTAAGTATGTAATATTGTATTACTTATCTTATCAATCGTAAGATGTTAAACTTACGACAAGTAAAAAAAATAAAAAGAAAAAAATCTTATATTCATCGTATATCTAACATCTTACGATTAACAAGATAAATAATATTGATGTTGTTATTGTAATGTTGTGACACGGATATTGATGCTGCCATCCACAATTTGTTTTTATAATATTATTTATTGTCTAATTTACAATATATGCATGTATTGTTTTTTTAAAGAAAACTAATGAATAGATTAGATAGTTACTATGTGTTCGGCAAAAAAAATATAAATGATATAGTGTTTGACCAAAGTCAAAACATCTTATTTTTTAGTTTGATAAATGATAAATTATTTTAATTAAAGATGTAGAGATTGAGAAATAGAGGTTCAATCTTTATTTTTAATTTATCTTTTTAATGGACACTTATTTTAGATGAAAAATATTTATTAAAAATTGAAATTATTTGCTCAATTAGTCATAACACAAAATTCAAATAATTAGATTATCTTTTATACGAAACACTAATGTCTCCTAAAAGTGACACGACTTGTCTTCTCCTAAAACTTTGTTATGTTCAACATAACAAAAACTTTGTTATAAATAAATTAATTATAATAATTAGAATGAAATTTTTTGAAGCATATAGATTAAAATTTGAATAATGTATCATGTTAACTCATTAATTTATTTACGTAGTTACTGTTATATGTATCAAACATTTTTTTTCGCTTGTTTGCTCATCATAACACTATCCGCTTATGTAACAACTACATTTGCCAAACATAACCTTATGCCAACTCTATCTGATTCGGGTAGAATTATTTTTGAGACAAAAGAAAAATCACTCGCAATTTTTTTTTTCAAACTAAAAAAATAGATTAATTTTTTTGGAATGATTTTTCGAAGCCCAGTGTTTTTTTAAGATTTTACTCATATGAAAATATCATTATTATTTTATCTATTAATATATTTGATATTTTTAATATCATCATTTCTATAATATCTAATTTTGGGTAATATGCATTTATATAACTTTAAAGTCACTCGAATAATTTTCTTGGATGATCTATTTGAATTTGTAAATCATTTAATTTTTTTTCTAATGTTAACAATTTAATTTTTATATCAAACTTACGATATCGACTTTTTATTTTATTTGCACCTTACTCTTGTATCACACATGTTGAATCTTTGAAAAACCTCTCGTCCCCATCATCAACCTGATTTTTTATTAATTTTAAAAATTATATTAAAAAACATTCTTACATAAGTATAAATATCTATTATTGAATTCCATTATTTAGTAAGCAAAATAACTATTTTTTTCATATCTAAATACTTTTAAATAAATAATTTATAATTATTTATTAATATGCATATTTATTTTACTCGTCAACCCTATTATGCGAATAAAAAAAGCAAATACAGCCACAGGCCACAAGGCCGAGGGAGTAAAATATTTGGATCCAAAGACACACGCTCACTCTGCTCCCTGTACGGGCACTGTTTGGGCCAGGGCCATTCCAAAATCCAACTTGTCACATCAGATCTTGGCGACCGGATGTTCATAGAATTCGATCCGAATCCAAATTCGAACTGATTCGATCAAAGTTGGTCAGATCGAGTCGTGCCACTTTGGCATGCAAATTCGATCAAATTCGACCCATGTCAATTTTTTATTTTACTTTTTATTTTCTATTTATTTTTATTTTATTTTTTAACATTCAGGATGAATCATTATATTTAATATTTATTTTAAAACATATTTTTTAAAATATCTTATTATAATATATTTTAAATTAAATTTAACTTTTAAATTAAATTAAAACTAATTTAATTTTAAATCATTGGGACATCGGGTCGGGTCGAGTTCATTCGGGTTGAAAATTTTTAACCATACCCGACCCGACCAAAAAACCAAATCGATCCAATTTAGTTTGAATCGGTTCGGGTGATCGGGTTTTTCAGATCAACCCAGTCCGGCGAACACCCCTATAACCGAATCTCTTCTCCGTCTGCGATGATCTAATGTTTGTCAACCATCTTGGATCAGAAATTCGTGTTACTTGATTTCACAGTTCAATGGACTTGTAGTTAGATTTTGCAGATTTTTTGTAATATCTCATAAAAATAAAAAGAAACACCTACCCATATGGCACCACTCCCTCAAGCCATTAATTCCTTGGTATAAAATCCTCACCAACACCTCAATCTTTCAGCTCTCTTTGATCCTCTTCTACTTCTTGTGTCTCTTGAGTTGATTTTTATAAGGAAGAATTATGACTTAAAAAATGAGGAGTATGCAGGGTTCATACTAGAATCATAATCTTAGGGTTATAGATTAATAAATGTACATGTCTGATGTTTGATGCTTTGTTATGCAATGTTTCATATAAGAACATAGGAAAAATGACTTAGAATAATCAATATTTCAACTCCGAACGAATTAGGTTCGATTAGACACAAAATAAGAGGAAAACAGGTGGAGCCCGATACTGTTATATCGACCAAGACGGGTCGCCCGAAATATCTTCATACAGATTAATACGATCATATTGATCAATACTACCCGACTGTATTGATTAATACAAGCAGGTCGTATTGACCAAATACTACTAGTACGATGAATAAAAGTAATATTATGATTATAAATAATTATTAATGGTTCGGATTGGACACGAAATACATGTTATATCATCTATTCATATTATGACCTATCCAATCTTAGATTATTTTTATGTTATGAATAAATGAAGCAAGTTAGATTATTTACCATTTTCTTAGGACAACATAGCATGTTAGATATTTTATGATATCATTGATGTGATGTATAATGATAACTTAGAGACGATTTGCATGTTCAGCCATAAGTAGAATTAAAATATGAACAATGTATTGTAACTAAAAGATAAATTGAGACAAGTCTAAACACACCTAAATGAGAAGTTGGGGAAACTATATCTGACATTGAAGATGTTGTGTGAACTTATCCAAGGGAGAATAAGTTCTACACCTTAGCCAGTGTGTGAATTTCCCCTGCCCTAAGAGCAGCAATATGAGGAGTGCAAAGTGCATACTTGGTCTGATCAACCTAAATAAAAAGGTGTGCTTAAGATCCTTAATCAAATAAGATAATAAGAGGACAACTTAGGGATGACTTATGTGAAGTTAGATGATTAACTTATAAAATATCACATGATAAGAAGATTGAAGATGAAGAATGACATGAACGGTAAGACTTTATTTGAGAACTAATTAATGGAAGAGTGGAGTGAGATGGTGGAGTGTAAAGTGGGATGTGGTGAATTATTATTAAACTCATATTTGGATAAAATTTTATGATGGTGGATGAGCTAAACTAAATCATGTCATGTTTAAATAATTTAAATAAAAGTCATCTATGCCATTTATTATATATCATTATTTATGACCCTTATAAATATAATATTATTATATATTTATTTGATTTATTATAATATTTATATATTTATCATTATTTGTATTTCTATACTTTTTTTTTTCTTATCTTTAGTATTTTTTTACCAAACATGATTTAACTTATTCCACCAGTCCATCTTTCACTTAATTTCTCCTAATACCACAATTCAAACAAGTTCTAAAGTTGAGCCAAAAGGACTATATGTTGTGTTGCATAGATACGGGTACTGTAGGATCTAGAATGACACCAAGAGGGGGGGTGAATTGGTATATTAGAAAACTTATGTTCTTCTTGACTTAAATCTCTTAATGTTGTGTTAGCGGAAGCAAACATATATGAATATAAACACAAATAGAGAGAAGAGAGTAGAGAGAAGAACAAACAAAACAAACAAACACAGAGTTTGCTATCGAGGTTCGGTCGAACTCTTTGGCCTACGTCCCCGCTCCGATCTTCTCCCACGAGATCTTCGGAGTTCACTATATCCTTCTTCAAGGGCGAAGGCTCCATTGCAACTCTCCTTTCTTTGTATTGAGGACAAGGAGAACAACCTCTT